>JAKSZP010006686.1:0-190246 GCA_022478985.1 Massospora cicadina
AGCAAGACTATTTTAAAACCTTCGTTGATCTAAATTATTGAATGCCACTTAAAGAAACAGATATTAAGCTTAGTAAAGAGTAGATGAATTTTTATTCTGAATAGAACTACACAGAAAGTTTGCATGTCTATTGTGACTATCGAGTTCTTTACTTAAATGTGAAGGCCAAATCCTTCAAAGGCTACACAATTATTAGTTATAATAGCATCAGCGAAATATCCTAGTAGACTTAGTATCTCTAGGGTAAACTCTTGGCAGAATAAAGGTTGTTGTCAGGGAAATCTCTGCTCTTCTATTAGGCAAAATCTCTAGTTAACACTAGGCAATCTCTAGTAAAACTAGGCAAAAGTTAAAATTATAACTGAATATCCCTTTATTGGTTAAGCCTCAGGGATATTTATAGCTTTATAGAAATCTGATATTGAATAGGGTATGGTGATTTCTGGAACAATACAGCAGAATATGGGGGATTCCAGAAGACACAAACTTTCCCAATCAATATGGCAGATTCAAAGGATACCCAAATGGCATGATTTTTATCAGATATTCTGTCAAATTGAAGTGGGATTTGAGATTTTAAGTGTATATTGGAATTCATCTTTTTTTGAAATTTCAGTAGTTTCTGAGGTGACAGAACTCCATTAGATCAAGTTGCACATCATCTAGCATTTGAACTTCATTTAACTAGTGAGAAAACCATCAGTCCTGACAATGAACAAGCAAATTTTAGTTTTTATTACTATTTAGTCTTTTATAGCCTAAAACATCTATGTTGAGTTGTCATATGTCAAAAAAATTAATTTGATGTAAGCTGTAGAGATTTTATAAGAATTTATTATAATAAAAATATCTTAAAATACTCAATAACTTTATATAACTATAGGGCTGTTAGACCAGACTGAGGTAATTTCATTTATAAGTAATAGATGCAAATCCTCAATATCATTAAATTTAAAAGGTAGGATATTGAGTGTTTTATAATCATAAATCATTATGCATTAGCTTAAAGCACTAATTAGTATAGACTGTGCTGTTAAAACTCTGTTTATGTTACAACTTTAATAATTATATAATTGATCTTAGGATACCATAAGAACTTTTATTATAATCTCATATATTCACTCCAATTTTAGCACTGCAAAAACACTAGTCAGTCAACATGACTTTAGTCACTCAACTTTAACTATATTTCATTAGTGAAAAACAACAAAATTTTACCACTAAAATTTTTTAGATGTCATTGTAATTTATCAATTAAGGACAAACTATTTAGATGGCTTTTGAGGTTTTGAATTGCACTTCAGAACTAGACAGGTAAGCCTCAAAGTTACTTTATGGATTCTCAGAAGAACTGTGAAAGATAACTAGTATAAGACTATAACTCAAAAACGCTCTTTCTGCCTAGCATAACTTTCTGAGCAACCTTCATAGAAACAAGAAAGTAAATTTAAATCACCCGCTGTAGTTTCACTCCAATGTCCTCAGATTCTCTGCTGGCTTCTCCAGTGTGGGGAAGTAGTGAAACTCCCCCCACCATTTTCCATCCAGCAGGAAAATGCGCTCAGACTGGCTCACCCAGTCATACCAAACCCCTGGGACAATTCGTTCCTTCTAAGGATCTTGAAACCCACCTTTCTCATACCTAAGTGGTACCTCACTGCCCCCTGGTGCTCCCCTAGAGCAACATGCATTTCAGCCTAAGGGTTAACTATGTTAAAATCTTCTCTTACCACAACCAAGCCATTATCAAAATGGCTCAGGCAGTGATGATTCCCGCTGTATTCATAGCTTTTCACCTCTATAAGGCATATTTTAATCTCATATTCACCTGTGAAGCTGACACCGCCACTGTGGCAACTGTGCCCCTGGTATTCCAGAGTACCCCTATTCCCACAATTTGGACCCAGCTCCCAGCAGACACCACTTTGGTGGTCCAGTTTGCTGATTTGCCCACCCACCTCCCCCCTGCGATGCTCCATCAGGAGCTGATGGATGGTTTGGCAGCCTATGGCTCCAACCCCATCATACAATTTGTGGTCCCAAATGGGGCCACACACCTTACTGGGCCTCAGGCGTATGCCACAATAAGCCCTGAATGTAGTAATTTGCCATGTCAATTCCCCCCATGCTGTCATTACTTCTGCCCCTGACCATCCATTTTGGGCCCATGTCAAGGGCAGACGGATGATCTTTCCATCCTGTTTCAAGTTGGACCACTCAAAATGCAAGTGCCCCTCCTTAGCTACTTCTGACAGCTTGTATTATTTTCCCGACAAACTCCAATCTGCTGCCCACCCTGCACCAGTTCTGGCATGGGGTATGATCCTACCTCCCCCTCCCCAAAAGCCTGATGCTGCAGCTGCACCTGCAGCCACCAATCAGCCTCCTCTGTAACGGATGGGGCTACCAAGGCCCAATATGCCACCAGCCCTAAACCACTTCCCCCCATATGTGGCTGTACCAACTCCAAATGGTCCTGTCCAAATGGAGGCCTTGCCGGGAACACCAGGCCAAGGTGCAGTGCACCAGCCTCTATCACCTCAGACCTCTGGGCTTAGGTGCCTCCCCACAACCTCTGTCGCCTCAGGGTCAACGAGCTGAGGTGCGGCCAACTGGCCTCTGTTGCCTCAGGCCACTCTGGCTCCCCTCTAGCCAGGGCAAGACCACTCCAAAATGATCCTGGCGCATCCACCCCTTTCCTCTCCTCCTACAGCACCGCCATCTGCACTCCTGACCTCACTTTAAATAAAAAATTTAAATAAAACAAGTTCAGCAAAAAGCAGCCTTTATTGGAAGTGGACTTGAAGTTGGAATAGAATTCCAAAGTGAGGCCCATCGGGGCTGACCTCACTTTGAAATACTCCTAAAAAGGCTAAATGAATTGCGTGTAATGAAGGGCGCAAAAGCCTCCAGAATTGATGGCATCCAGTCAACTTGTCAGTGAAATGGGGGAACCTCAGATTAAACAACCAATTAAACAATTTATTTAAATTATTCTGCTATTGAGCTGAATAGGAAAATCCTACTCAGAATAATGGAATTTCAACTATTGACATACATGAATCCCATAATTCCCAACTTTATGAGATTCATGTACAATCGTTGATTGTTACATTACCCTCTACTAAAGTGATAAAACTGGCGGATTCAGACCTGAACCAGCAAGGCAGGCGTGCAGCGACCAACAACTTTTTTGACAGGGGACCTTTTTCGCAAGCAGCTTGGGGTTTTGACCAAAAATCCAGAGCCCCTGGATCAAATCAACGGGTTCTCTGGAGGTCTCCTGGCAGGCACAAGAGGCCATCAACCGCCAGAAGTCTGGCCCACCCCCCAAGCTCCCCATCCACTTCATTCAAAGACCCTACAAACCAACAAAAGGGACCAATGGAACATGGTGATGCTTGGGACATTGACTGTGGCCATCTTGCAGGCTGGCTGGTACCACAGCTCGCCAAGGTAAGGTGACTTTGGAATAATGTAACATATGGGGCTCTCAAGGTCCAGTCCGCCACCAGCCCTAAACCACTCCCCCCATATGTGGCTGTACCAACTCTGAATGGTCCTGTCCAAATGGAGGCCTTTCCAGGCATACCAGGCTGATGTGTGGTGCACCGGCCTCTGTCACCTTGGACCTCTGGGATGAGATGCCTCCCCACAGCCTCTGTCGCCTCAAGGTCAATGGGCCAAGGTGCAGCTAATCGGCCTCTGTCATCTTGGGCCACTCTGGCTCCCCTCTAGCCAGGGCAAGACCACTCCAAAAGGACCCTGGCGCATTTACCCCCTTCCTCTCCTCCTACAGCACCGCCATCTGCACCCCCAAACTCACTTTAAATAAATAAATTTAAATAAAAAAAGTTCAGTGAAAAGCAGCCTTTATTGGAAATGGACTCAAAGTTGGAATAGAATTCCAAAGTGAGTCTTATTGGGGCTGACCTCACTTTGAAATACTTCCTAAAAAGGCTAAATGAATTGCGTGTAATGAGGGGCGCAAAAGCCTCCAGAATTGATGGCATCCAGTCAACTCGGCGGCAAAGTGGGGGAACCTCAGAATGAACAACCAATTAAACAATTTATTTAAATTATTATGCTAATGACCTGAATAGGAAAATCCTACTCAGAATAATGGAATTGCAGCTATTGACATACACAAATCCCATAATTCCCAACCTTATGAGATTCATGTACTATTGTTGATAATTACATCCTCCTTTCCCCAGTGCCACACATGATTCCTCCAATCAAGCACCAGTTTGGACCCCAGTTTAATCCCATGCTTCCTCCAGTGAATCAACCAAATTTCAACCATATGCTAATTCCCCAAGACAATTTAACCAGAATCCATGGGAGTTATTGGCTGAAATTGACAAATCAGGTAATCTCATTAAAGAACCATCTCTGCAAATTGAGCAGTTCATTAATGCAGAATGGGACGCCTAATACCCCCCTCATTTATATGCACCACAGCCAAATGCTGAATCATTTTTTAGTGACAACCAGCTTTCAGTTGAAGCAGCTGCTACACCAGATTGCCATCACTTCCGCAAAGCTGTCGCCAAATCAATAGTGATGCTCACAGGAGGTATTCCCCCTCCTGTTATCCCCTTAACCCTCACCCCAAAAAGCAAAATCTTAGTGAATCAATTGCACAAAAACATCAACAAAGCTATCCAGAACGTGATAACTGTAGCACGGAATCCTAAAGCTAAGATTACCTGAACTAATAATCTCATGTTTGTTAAACTTCCAGAAGCCCGCATTAAAGCTGAAAAAGCTTTAGCCAAATATATCAGTGCCATTTTCCTAGCTGGCAATTTCCATAAATAAAAATCATCAGTGATATTGAACCACATGCTGCCAATGCTCTGACGCCATTACTATCCGCCTTGATGCATACCCTACTCTGGGATGAGGAAGCTGCTGCCAAAGATGAGCCCCCCAATCCCCCCTCCCCTTCTGCCATGGATGGATAAGCAGTTTCCGCTACCCACCTGGTTGGTCATTTTTTTGGTGGGTTTCATTCAATCCGCTCATTTGGGCGTTTTGTTTGAATCAGTTAGTTACTTTAGTTTTTAGTTAAATTTTTAGTTTTGGTAATGTTCATCCACTGGTCAGCTTACCTCGAATAGAAAAGATTATAACTCAATCTACTTTTTATTATTGAAAGGATTTAATATTTATGAGTGCAAAGTAGCTCATGGTTTATCCAATCTTTTCAATTGTTGAGTGATCAAATCTTCTATCACCTGATTGAGATAAGCATGATTATTCTTATTAACCTTGATACAACTAGATTCATTGAGTTCCCCTTCTGATAATACTGGGGGAATATTTGGGGTAAAAGTTTCAGGAATGAAACAGTTTGGTGAAGCCCAAAACTTTCCCCTCAAGACTAAATTGCAGAGGAGGATGATTTCTCAAAAATCTAGGGTGATATGGTTTACAACTATACCTGTATTAACATGGACAATCGAATATTCTAATCCCTTTCAGAATATAAATCATTAAGGACCAGACCAGTTAGATCCTAATTTCTCACTTTGCCCACTAGGTTTGTTAGTGATAATAAATAACATGATATCCAATTTGATATTCAGGTAAGACAGGTCTATGTTGGTTACTTCTTTAAGTCTCCTTTTTAGTGGTTATTTCAATGGATTTCATGGCTTGAGCTTAAAGGCAAATAATCTCATAAGCCAGATTTATCATAACTAAATCAGAGTTTTCTGGTATACCTTCTTCAAGTATTGCCTGAACACTTGAAGGAACTGAGGGATCTCGCCCATAAATTTATCTGAAGAGATGCATCTTGATAATTCGATGATAACTTATTCAATACGCAAACAAAGCACTAGGTAAAAAGAAGTTTCGCCAAGATGGGTCTGTTGAAGACATCTTTCTTAAAATAAAGTCTAAAGTTCCATTGACTCATTCAATGGCCCCATTTGTTGATGGATTGTAAGAAATGACAAACTGTTGGGCATTATTGAATAATTGGATAGTTCCTGTAGGAGTTGAGAGGTAAAATTAGTCCCATTGTAAGACATAAGGACCTTAGGAAACCCTTGCTGAGTGATGATGTGCTGGTAAAGGAATAACACAGTTGTCTTAGCAGAGGGGGTGGCAATGGATATGGCCTCAACCCATTTAGTTAAATTGATCAACAAACATGATAATGTATTGGTGTCCATGTAACCTCGGAGAAAAAGGTCTTACAACATAAATACTTGCCGCTTCAAATGCCTTAGTCAGTGGAATTACTCGATGCGATAAGTGGGTTTAGTTGTGCCATGACTTTTAAGGATGAGGCACGAGTTAAGGGTCTCTCAAATGGTTTCAGTAATATTATTCAAAAGTATCAGGGTTTACCCACGCTAGGGTTTTCTTTAAAACACTATTACCTACTTGCCCATGTCCTTCCATGATAGCATGGTATCTTGAATTTGGGTGCAGAAAGGGTAGCCACTTGAATTTGACTTCTTATACAAAGCTTCCTCCCAAAGCATGATATCATTAATAATAGTTTTTGGAAGGCTCAATCTTCTTCAGGTTCTTAATCCCACAACTCAGGCCGTCCAATGAGTATATATAGTTGTTCCTCTTTTCCTGAATCCAAGGTCAGTATAGGCAACCAGGACAAGCCATCAGCATTTTTATGTTGCGTACTTGAGTGACGAACATTTGAAAAATCATAATTTTGCAGTCATGGGGCCCAACTGTCAGGCAAACAGCAAGATAGAATTAGACCGGTCTGCCAGCCTAAGTGCCTGAGCACCCAAAAGGCAAACCAGAATGCCAAAGGCACTGCTGTTGGTACAACGGATATGAAAATGGAAAGGATTTTCATCAATAACTGCCAGTGAGCCAGAATCTTGTACAGGCACATAATAAAATATCAGACAAATACGGCTGTTAACCTTGAGGGGTGTGTGAGTGTCAGTGGAAAAAGCGGTTTATTTTTCAACATAAAAACTAAATTTTGGGATAGGTTTTTAATGGAAAACAAAGGAAGAAAAAATCGACCAACAATTTTCTCAGTGCGATGAAACTGATTAATTATTGGTCAATTGATGAAGAAACAAACCAGGATTGGGTCCCTCAAGTTTGACCTAACCAGCGAATTATTTGGGAATGGGGGCAGATAAGCTCACTGTGAGCTGACATTGAAGGATTCAGCAGCAGGCTGAGTCACTGTCAGTTCGACCTCAAATGCCTGAACTGAGGCTCAACTGCATTTTCAGTGGTTGGCATGACAGCATCTGGCCTGATAAGCAATGGGAATCCCCCAAGGCCACCCCACATAGGGGCAGTCCCAATTTGTTGGGAATGGGTTCATAATTCCCAACCCGCCCATGCCCAGTCACTGGGCCATTCATTCAGTCAAAAGTGTTGCATTGGCTGCAACGCCCGATTTGCCAGAAGGGAGCTTCAAACTATCATTGATGGCGTCCAATGCTGCTACCTGCATGTCAGGGATCATCCTCAACAATTTCGGGAGGGGGTTAATTTTGACAATTGTGTTGTTGGCTAAATCAAAACAATCAGCGATTCCAGCCTTTGAATCAATCTTCATTCCTTTTCAACCATGTGGATTCTGATCATTGGGCCCATTTCCACTCGTTTTTGGACTGAATGACTTCATTTTGGCAATTTCAGCGCAAATTTCCTGATCAGGCATACAAGTTCAGGAGAGGTGAATCTGGGCACTTGGGGAGGGATCTGAAGAGGGAGAGCTGTTACCCAGCGCTTGTCCACCACGTGGGTGAGGTCGCCCTGGGTGATGAGGGGTACAGCCACCCTCTTTGGAGCCTTTTTACTTGGAAACAGGAAGAGGGCCCAATAGACACACAGGGGACATTCCCCTTGACTTAAATTACCCTTTCCTTTTTCCAAAGGAAGGGCACCACCGCCAGGAAACTGCTTGAGGGCCATATTTTTGTGCGCCTTGGGTAGTTTGATTGCCATTACCATTGTGACCTTTTGGGGGGGGCGTTAGGGTGGGATTCATGGAATGCATCAACCAGCTCCATGCAGTTAGCTCAATTGTGAGCTTTAACTCAACTGTTCTCATAAGCTGGATACCCTTTCCAGGCCATGAGCTACTGGACCAACCGCCGGGATTTGTGGGACGCTAAGATGCTTTCCACCTCAGCTTCTTCTGCATCCTCTATCACAATAGGTTTGGGTTTGGCGGGGATGATCCCCTTGAATGGGGACAACAGAGACACATGGAAGACGGAATGCTGTTTCCAATGAGCTGGCAGTTTCAACCAAAAAGCACCATTGCCCAAATCTTCCTCCAACAGGTGGGGACCCAAACGTTTGCTTGCAAACTTTCAAGAAGGTACCAACATCTGCAGGTGGCGAGTGTCCAACATGATGTGAGAACCCACTGCAATCTCGTAACCAGGAAACAGTTTGCGATCTGTGAACCATTTATAATCATTGATAGCCTTTGTGAGGTGCTCCCGTACTAAGGACTGGGTTGACTGGATATGATCAACGTAACCTGTGGCAGAAGGAACCTCTGGGCATATACAAGGACTGACAAAAATAGGGGTTATAACCTAACGTTGCTTCATAGGGAGAAAACCCTGTAGAGGCGTGAGTACCATTGTTATAAGTGAATTAGGTGATAGGGAGGTCATTGGCCCAAGTATCCTGGGCGGCCAAAGATTAACAGCGCAAATACTTTTCCAAAATTTTGTTAACCCACTCAGGTTGTCCATCAGATTGGGGGTGTTAAGTGATGGAACAACAGGGGGTGATTTTTAGGATGGATAAAAGCTCATTCAAAAATCGCGCTGTAAATTGGGGTCCACAGTCACTAATGATCTCCTGTGGGAGGCCAAACATTGAGAACACATGGCGTACAAAGAACTGAGCGGTCTCTTCAGATGTGCTCGCAGAAGTACAGGGAATAAAAAGGGAAAATTTGATGAAGCAATCAACCACCACCATCACTGCTGTAAACCCATTGGAACAGGGGAGTTCGACAATAAAGTCCACAGATACCAATGTCCAAGGACACTCCGCCTGTTGTAATGGGTGCAAGAGTCCCTTCCTTCCTGAGCAGTCCAACTTTGCCCGAGCACAGGTAATGCAATTGGTGATCCAACCCAGAACTTCCTTAGTTAAGCCTGCCCAGTTATAGGTTCGCTTTATCAATCCAATGCATTTTTTTATTCCAAGATGGCCAATCATGAGAGGGTCATGATGCGCACAAAATACCTTGGCTCAAAAAGGAGGGGGAACCCAGATTTACAACCTAAAATAGATGAGTCCCTCCACCAAGGAGTACAGAGAGTGTTTATGATTTTGAAGGGTCAATTACTCGAATAACTCCACCCCTTCAGGGCAGGTCATTTGACCAGCTAAGACCTGAGCAACAAGCGGGGCATTGGGGGTAAGGGCTGTGGAAGAGATGATGGGGGGAACAATTGACAAAATTTGGGCAGTGGGAATCACATTAATGAGGTCCGCTTCTTCCAAATCCGTGGGACAGTGGGCAGGGTTTCAGCTGAGAAAATTGGGAAGTACGTTAAGCGCACTTTCTATAATTCATATTTAAAATTGAAACTGCACATACCCTGATAGGTTCAGGCTTGCTGATGCACCAATTTTTTGTCAAGAGAGTGTCTGTAACTCTATCATTCCCAGCAAGGTGATGTGGGATGCAAACCCACATTGCTAGGGAACTAGCCATTAAGAGAAAGGGAAAGAAGACACCTCGAATGGAGCCTATGCCAAAGGTACCCCAGGCAAGGGTGTAGAGCGCAACATATAGTACCAGGTAAGTGAGGAACATAACAGCTTGAGTGGACCCTAGAGGGGAGTCCATAATCAAGTGTAACTTGGCGTCAGGGGGCTTGGGTGCCTCGATCTGGAGGGGACCTGGGCGGCCCAAGGGAGCACCTGTGATTTTGGTAAATTGCAATAAAGGATAGTGGCCCACATAGTTGGAGACCTCCCTGAAGAGGTCCACCACCAAGTTTGCCCAAGGAACCATAAGTAAAACTTAAAATAACGGGTAATTTTATTTGAGAAAGTCGACCAATGAGGAATGTTGGTTGCAAAAAACATATTTAAAGTGGGCTGGGAAATTCAGGTTCTGCGGAAGTGCGCCCAAGCCTTGACGCTCCAATAAACAGATACTTCCGTCCATTTTAGTAAAATACTGAAAGTGCCTTCACTTGAGTAATTGATTGAAGCCGTATTTTACCCAAACTTGAAATTTCATAACTTGAATGGGATTCAAACCCTTGCTCTCAATTAACCAAATTAACCATCTTTGTTTGTAACATAAATCGTTCATTTCAGTGCCTGGGCCAAGATAAGAGGCTGGGCGTTTTGCACCCCATTAGTATCAACCTGGGCATGCTTGGCTTGCACCCAGCGTTGATCTAAGGTGTGTTTCAGGTCAGGAAGAGCCTAAAGTTTAACCTTCTGGGCCTTCTGTTGCCCAGCCTTATCTCTAGCATCAGTTCCCACTATTAAGTCATCCAACCATGACATTTTTGAGGTTTATGGAAATACAAGAGAGCTTGGTGATCCGTGCAAACAGTTAACTCATGCTGGGCACCCTGCCACAGGTACCACCAATGAGTCAATGCCCATGCTATGGCTGTCAACTCTTTATTGTAAATGGCCCAGGATTGCTCCATAGACATAAACTTCCAAGAAAAATAGGCGACCAGATGTTCCAAGCCCTCATGCTCTTGGAGCAGTACTGCCCCTACTGCCACTGAGGAGGCATTGCATATGATGATATATGGTTTTGCAGGATCCGCATGTTTCAGGATGGGAGGGGATAAGAACACTTCCTTTATCAACTCAAACGGCTGCTGGCATTTGGGCATCCAATGAAATGGTACATTCTTGACAGTGAGGGGGTGGAGCAGGGCTGCAAACTGGGAAAGGGCTGGGGAAAATTTCTTTAGGAAAATAATGGTTCCCAAAAAACTCCATAATTGTTTCTGGGTTGTTGAGGTAGGTCATTCCCAAATAGCATCCAACTTATTGGGGGGAATCGCGTAGCCATCCTTAAGAATGAGGTTCCCAAGAAAGGTAACTTCCTCCTTTTAGAACTCAGATTTGGAAGGCTTGACAAACAAGCCCGCCTTATGGAGAGCAGCCACGACCGCTTCCAAGTCAATAGCGTGCTGTTCAGGAGTCAGGGAGTGAACCAGAATGTCATCAATATATGCGACCATGCAAGTAAACTGGAGGTCACCCAGTACATTGTCAATCATATGTTGAAACGTAGAGGGAGCATTCTTCAGCCCAAAGGGCATCACGAAGAATTGGAAAATGCCTCACTTCATCCAGATCGCTGTTAACCATTCTTGCCCTTCCATTATCCAAATCTAGTTAAAGCCATTGATGAGATCCAGCTTAGAGAACACCCAAGATTTGGTGATTGCTTGGCTTGTTATTTGTTCTAAAGGCAGGGGGTAGGGATTGTGAGCCGTGACTTTGTCTAAGTGTCCATAATCCATGCAGGGACAGAGGGAACCATCAGCTTTTTTAGCGAAGATGATGAGAGATGAGACTGGTGATGTCTCCTTAAACAATCACCCTTTTTTTCAGCATATCTTCCAACCAAGTGTTGAGCGCAACCTCCTCCTCTGCTTTGTGGGGATAAAATGGGCAGTTGATATTCACCAACTGTACCAACGTACAGAATCCACAGTCAAATCTGGTGTGAGGGGAGATGGTCTGCCTTCTCAGAATCAAAGATAATCTGGTAGTGCCTCAATTCTTCAGGAAAGTTGAACGGGAGGCCTGAAGGGGAAACAAGGGAAGTTATGGAGCTGCGACCTTGAGCTTTCTTGAGAGTATTAACTAAAGGAAATTCCTTCTCAGTTTGATCATTAGCAAAAGACAACATATTTGACTCTAGATGAATCCTAACATGTTGCCAACGCCACAACCAACTCCTAAGATAACTGGGAACACCAAGCTTAGCATTGCTGAGAACTGATCGCACAAGCTGAACTGGTGTATTGAGAATGTGACTGGTTGGCGAAACAGGTATGAGGTTTGGGAGGCTGACGACGCAACCATCACCAAAGGGCCTGCATCCAGGTCAAGCTCCAATTGTTGAGCCAGTTCAACACTCATAAAATTTCCTGCAGCTCCGGTATTAGCCAGTCCTCAAAGGAGACGTGATGGGACCCAACACTAATCTTCATAGGTAATAAGAAATAAGCGAAGTTCTCTTTATTGGTCTTTGTGGATGAATCCAGTGATACCAAAGAGATGGTAGTGGGGTCAGGGGAAACCGTTAGGTTCATAGGAGGAGTAAGCTTGTTGCAAGTTGGAATGTCAGATCCTACTGACATGGGCACAATAGCCGCAGCAACTATGGGGTGTGGATTTGAAATTTTGAGTGGAACTAGGCTAATATGGACAGATGAAATTTTCTCCACAACCTGGTTCAGCTGCAAAGAAGGGGCCATTGCTACACCAATATCAACAAGAGAGGCGGAAATAGTTAGAAGTAATGGTTAGTCAATTATGTCAGGCAAACAGCAAGATAGAATTAGACCAGCCTGCCAGCTTAAGTGCCTGAGCACCTGAACGGCAAACCAGAATGCCAAAGGCACTGCTGTTGGTATAATGGATATATAACTGGAAATGAGCTTCTCCAATAACTGCTGGTGAGCCAGAATCTCATACAGGCACATAATAAAATACCAGACGAATATGGCTGTTAACCCTAAGGGTATGTGAGTGTCAGTGGAAAAGGCGGTTTATTTTTCAACATAAAAACTAAATTTTGGGAAAGGTTTTTAATGGAAAATAAAGGAAGAAAATAGACCAACAATTTTCTCAGTGTGATGTGACTGTTAGATAGTGGTTGATTGATGAGGAAACAAGCCAGGATCAGGTCCCTCAAGTTCACCCTAAATGGCGAATTATTTGGGAATATGGCAGATAAGCTCACTGGGAACTGACATTGAAGGATTCAGCAGCAGGCTGAGTCACTGTCAGTTCAACCTCAAATGCCTGAACTGATGCTCAACTGCATTTCCAGCAGTTGGCATGACGGCACCTTGCTCAAAGAGCAATGGGAATCCCCAAGGCCACCCCACATAGGGGCAGTCCCAATTGGTTGGGAATGGGTTCAGAATGCCCAACTCACCCATGCACAGTCACTGGGCCATTCATTTGGTCAAAAGTGTTGCATTGGCTGCAACGCCTGATTTTCCAGAAGGGAGCTTCGAACTATCATCAATGGTGTCTAATGCTGCTACCTCCACATTGGGGATCATCCCCAATAATTTTGGGAGGGGTTGATTTTGATGATTGTGGTGTTGGCCAAATTGAAACCATTGGCAATTCTTGCTGATGAATCAATCTTCATTCCTTTTTGACTATGTGGATTCCAATCATTGGGCTCGTTTCCACTCATTTTTGGACTGATCAACTTCATTTTGGCAAATTTTGCACAAACTTTCCTGATCAGGCGTACAAGTTTTGGGAGAGGTGAATGTGGGCACCGGGGGAGGAAACCAAAGAGGGAGAGCTGTTACCCAGCGCTTGTCCACCACGTGGGCAAGGTCGCCCTGGGTGACGAGGGGTACAACCACCCTCTTCAGAGCCTTTTTACTTGGAAACAAGAAGAGGACCTGATTGAAACACAGGGGATGTTCCCCTGGACTTACCAACGGTCTAGTCTCCCATCAGGATCCTTCATATTTGTAACCATCTTAAAGAAGAATGGTCGGTAATAACAGTAAAATGGTTACCATATAGAAAGGAATTGAAGTGCTTAATTGCTAAAATCACAGTTAAACATTCCAAATCAGTTATACTGTATATACGCTCAGCTTTGGATAAGGTTTTGCTGTAAAACATGACGGGTTTATCAATATTCTCTTAATCCACTGGGATAGAATAGCCTCAATAGCGACATTACTTGCATCAATATTCAGAAAAAAGGCTTATCAAATCAAGAATAAATTAAAACAGGTGCCTTAGTTAAGTCAGTTCAGAGATAATTAAAAGACAGTTCCTGATATGATTCAACTCAAATGGCACACCTTATTGTAATAAATGGAATAAGGGTTCTGCCATATCAGCAAACTTGGGTATAAATTGATGATAATTTCCAATTATACCAAGACAGAATTGTATGTCCCACAAGGAGGTTGGAGGAGCCATTCGTTGAATAGCTTGAATTTTATCTTAAAGTGGTTGAATACCTCTCTGATACCTGTTTACCTAAGAATTCCTTTCATTCTTAAAAAAGGAACAAATGGAGGGTTTGAGATTTAGTAAAGAATTCCAAATTCATCTAAAAACTTCTTTTAAATGATCTAAATGCTCAGTAAATGTTTTTGAAAACACAGCAATATTATCCAGATAGACCAAAACACAGGTCAGCTTTAAATCCCGTAACATATCATCCATGGTCCTTTGAAAGGTTTCTGGGGCGTTGCTCAACCCTTGAGGCATACAGGTTGGTTCAAATAAGCCCTCACTAGATATTATGGCACATTTAGCTCAGTCTTCTGAGGCTAATTTAATTTTAGTATAAGTTGGCTAAGTCCATTGCCAAAAAATAGGTTGAGCCAGCTAACAACCTGAGGGAATTATCAATCCTTGGCAAAGGGTAACTATCTTGACAAGTAATGGCATTTAACCTACAATAAATTATAGCCACCTGATGTGAACCATCCTTTTTCTTGACCAGTAGCAACGGGAGGCCAAGGGCTGTTGGAGGGTCCAGTAATCCAACCTCCAATAATTGATGTAACTCTTTGGTGACCTGTGCTTCCTCAACTTTTGATTTATGTTAGGGTTTGGCATGAATAGGAGAGTAATATCCAGTGTCAACGGTATGTATTACTCCCTTCCTTTTACCAAAACCATAAGTATGCTTGGAAAATATGTCAGAGTATTCTTCCAATAATTGTAGTACTTGTTTCTCCTGTTCTTTAGTAAGATGCTACCCTATTGCAGATCCCACAGTAAGAATCTCTCAACTGGCTTCCAACCCAAAGTCTTGTAAGCTTCCAAAAGTTTTAACGTCATAAATTCGAGATAGTGGTAATAATTTGACATAGGCAATTGAATTTTTTGATCTACCATTTTTGGATCATTGGTAAGGTTTGCCAATAAAACAGGTAACGCTCCAGAATATGCATAATCCAATACCCCAGGACAAGGAAAGATCTCTCTTTAGCAGAGGGGTTTGAAATGCCTTGGACTTGTAATAGATGGCCCTTGGGAATAGAAAAATGTAAAAAGGTATTGACAATAACATGAGATTTTGGTGGGATAATCACAACCTCAGGTGAATAAATAGACATTCCTTCTTCTATGTCAGCCATCGTAGGGAAGAATTTTACTTGTGGGCCTTCAACATGTTACTGAATGGAATAAAACCTCTTTGATACCTCTAGCAGACATAACCGACGTCTAGTATGAGCATGTTCAGATAAAAGCAATGTAACTCTATACCCCAAAAATGGATAGAGAAGAGTCAGGGTAATTAATAATTCATCAAATTACTGCAAAAATTGAGTCCCCAAAAGAAGGTCATAACATAAGTTATCAAGGAAGATTGCAGGTACTGTAAAAGTTAACTTCCATTTTTATAATGGGGGGTGACGAAAATGCTCCAATTGATTGATTACTCTGTTGTCCTGCAGTGCCATATTCTTCATAATGCAAAATATTTGGCGGTAAATAATCCACTTAGTAAATTTTGATGAGACTACATTCACCAGAGAACCAGTGTCAATAATAGCTTTGGAGTTAATTTTATTCACTTGAAAGTCAATATGGGTATTGTACTTCCAAACTGAGAGGGTAAAGCCAACAAGGAGGGCAAGGAATAGGAAGAATGTTCATTTTTGTTATATTCTACAGGGTTTTTATGTTCCTGCGGCATACTCATATCATTATCAAGATGTAAAATATTATTATTGGTTTTGTCTTTTTCCTTCTTTTCATCAGCTTCCTTTTTATAACAACGGTCTTCAGTATAGAAATATTGGTGATAATAATTACACTGAATAGCCCTAGCATTCTAAGGCACAGCGTAAACTTTAGGATGACTGGGTCTTGGAGAGTCAAAGATTTTGGGGTTTTCAGAAAATTGAATAGACAATTCCAACAAGGCCTCCTTTACGTCTAAAATACATTTGGAGTTCTTTTTATGCTGATAAGGTAGACTTGCATCTGAGTCCTAGAAGTAAAAGTAACATAACAGCAGTAATAGTGTTGTCCAAAGTTAACTGGCCAAATACTAACAAAGTCTGAGCTTCCCAATAAAAATGATGAGAAAATTTTTGATAGATTCATTTTGGTGGGGCTTTATGCCCATAATAGCCTGTTTCTGAGAGAATAAGTTTTGCTCACTCCCAAATTCTTTTATCAATGCTTCCTTAACCTGGGACCAAGTGGAACAAGTCATCAAGTGGGGTACCATGATATCTTGGCCAATCAAGTAAGACAATTAGGTAAGCAATTCATCTTTTTGATAATCTGTGGCCTCACTCAGAGCCTTCTCATATAAATAGAGGAAGGAGATAATACTGCCTTCCCCAAGAGAGTACTTATCTTTGAATACAGGTTTAAAACTCATTGGAGCATTAGAAGTTAAAACATGCACTCCAGGCTGTTCTGATTGAGTGGATACGTAAGAGTTAGAGTCCAAAGCCTGGGAAGAATATTGTTGATAGGGACCAACTGCCTTGGTACCAGTTTTATTAATCCGACAATTTAGATCAGCATGCCCCACTTTTTCATCCAATCTGCGAGATAACTCAAAAATTTGCTCCTGCTGTGCATTGCACTTAAGTTTCAAAGTTTCAATCTTCGCTTATAGCATCTTCCCTTTAGATTTGTAAGCTTGTAACAGGAAGTTGGTATCCTTTGCCCATTTACCCAGATTATTCAATTCATCAGATAAGGACTGAAGTGACAACAGGGGGTCAATGGTATCCCATCAGGAGTTAAATTCTACTCCTTGGAATTTTATGAAGTTGCTCATGCAAGCGGTCAATCATTCTCAAGAGAGAGTCAACTTGCTGAAGGGATCCTGAATGCCTATCAGCATTGGTGGTCCATGGGGACCTTCAACCCCAGGTGGCCCACGAGGTCCCTCAGCCCCAGAAGGACCTTGTTCCCCACGAGGTCCCATAGTTTCTGAGGTTTTTCTTTTTTTTAACTCGAAATTGAATTCCTGAGTACAATTGATCCAATTGGGAGAGGCGATTTTTAATTGCTCTTCCATCAATTAACTATGCTCAGAGAGTTGGGAAATAACATCTCTCCATCCCCCCTGAATATTCTAGACTCACTTCATTAACTGTGAATCAACAAAACTGGGTATTCCATGATCAAGATGAACAAGTTGTTGAAGAAATTTATTTAAGTAGAGTCCAATTACTAATAATGGCATCACGATTATCTTTACTGATTCAGAGGCTGACTTAAAGAACTCAGAACCATAATTATTCAGGACTGGAGTCATTCTAATAAATTAAGCATCCCTTAATGCATTGCTACTACTGGTAATAAGTGGTATAAAGTAGGGTGTACAAGTTGATGTAAATATTGCTAAGTACTAATCCCTGGCATTTGAGAAGTTTGATATAAATCCCTCAACATAGAGGGTACATCATAGTTCAAGATTGAGTAGAATGGATTCCAGGAATTAGAACCCCCTCAAACATCTAATTGATGATGTCTCTTATAATCTCAGGCTGTATTTAAAAGTTCATAATAAAGTTTAAATTAGGACCATAAAATTCTAAGTTTGCCCAGAATTCCAACATAGATGGTACCCTGCGGATTTTGGTTCTAGTGGAATAACCCATCGTAAAATACTGCCTTGCTCATGGTATTAAGCCTCTTCAGGCGTAAAAGAGGAATCCATTTTGGTGAGAGACGTCTTTACACAAGAGTAACTCAGAGAGCCCCCTGTAGTGAGCACCCCTTTTCAAGGTTTTTATTGCAACTCAGAACTAGACAGGTAAGTCTTGAAGTTACTTTATGGATTCTCAGAAAGACTGCAAAAGATAACTAGTATAAGATTATTATTTGACCTACTTTTTAGAATTATAAATTTTTTTATAGGGTTTGAAGTATTTTAAGGTTTATCTTATCTTTTCAATTGCTAAGTGGTCGAATCTTCTATCACCTGATCAGTATAGACTGATCAATCTTATTAATCTTGATACAATTTGATTCATCAAGTTCTCCTTCCAATATTACCAGGGGAATATTTGGGGCAAAAGTTTCAGGAACAAAAGAGTTAGAGAAATACCAACAATGGCCCTAATGTTCAGCTTGAACAAAAACCTGTAATGAATCTATGATTATCTGGTTACTATCTTTAAATAGTCATGACATGAAATATAAGCAATATCAATGGTTGAAAGTTGAATCTGTGCATAGGAATTGATTAAAATTGAGGGCAAACAAATTTAAAGTTACTAGTCTTTACAATCTTTTCTACATTTTAATATACCAGCTTTTGATTCAGATTACTAAGAAAGATGATAATATATTCTATTATTGTAAAATTAACTCAATATAGTAATATCAAGATTATCATTCACTTATCCAGCCCAAGGGAGAGCATCTAGATATATTCAGACTTTATAAAAGCTCATATATTATGTCATGGTCACACGACATCATAGTGGGGACCAACCCCAAGGATAAGGCTGGGCGCCAGGAGGCCCAAAAGGTGAAGTTACAGGGCCTCCCTGACCTGAGGCATACCCTATACCAACGATGGGTACAGGCAAAATATGCCCATGTTGGTACTAGTGGGGAGCCAAATGCCCAGCCCCTTACATCAGCCCAGGCGGTAAAACAAAAGGTTTACATAATGAATGCAAACAGTTTGGTTTAGTAAGCTTAATGTGATTTCAAAACACGTTCCATTTATGCAATCACACGTTCAAGTTGAATCTAACTTCAATTGTAACACAAGTGAAGTCAGTTTCAGTGTATTCTACGAATCAGGATGGTAGTTTGTGCTTATTGGTGGGTCAGTGCTTGGGCCCACTCCTGCAAACCCCATATTCCCCCATATGAGTTTAAATATGTTTTCCTCGACCAACGTTCCTTGTTGGTCAACTTCACAATAAACAATTTCCCCGTTTTACTGTTTTATTTATGATTTTCCTAATGATCCTATGCATGAACCTCTTCGAGGAGGTCTTGCACTCCATTAAACTTGCCATTTTTAACACAGTAAGATTATCACCTCATGCACCGTTAGTTTGCCCAGGTGCCCTCCAACCTGGGTCGTTTACCCTTCTTTCTGTGTGCACCATGACATTTTTGGCTGGTTACCTCTCACATTTCTTTGCTTGAGTTATTCTTGCTCCAGCACCCTATGCTGGGCACTAGTAGCTTTAGTATTAACGGCTAGTTTCCTTGCATTGGTTTGTGCACCATGCACCTTTACGCTGGAAACAGAAGAATTATAGACACTCTCCTTACATTAGTCGACCAACCTCTTAAATCTATGTGCACAAACTTTTTCCATGTGGAACTTTTCCAAAGTGAAAACAGTGGGCGCCAGCTGTGGGCTTTGGCTGTCATTAACCACACCGCTGTTTACTCTTTTTCCTGAAGGTTGGAGCAACTTGGCATTGTTATGGTTGCCTCCAACAGGAAAATATCCACCCTTCGTGCTCACACCTGGTGGATATGGATGCTTTGAGGTCCAAAAGTCGTAATTCCCCAACTTTCCGCTGAATTTATCAATTTCAATTTAAAAACCCAAGTTTTACTTTGCCCACGCTTTCATACAATGCTGGCAGAATTGGCGCAGATGGGTCTGGAGTGTTGGCTTTAGATAACATCAGCCATTCCGTTGCTATTCAAGGGATAGGGTCGTTCACATCTAAAAACGCGTTTTATAACGAAAACCTTATCTCTACCTCAGAACCATTTATCAGTTCTTTTGGCCTGAATGAGGACCCTATTACGGTATATCAGATTACCCCTGAGAACCCACGTTTGACCCCTACCATGATCCGGGGCACTCAGGAAGTGGAAAAAGAACTTTGTTTGAAATTTAATAATGTATATGTACCTGCAGAAGGTGTGGTGGGATATGTGGCCTCAGTAGTAAGAGTGGCCCACTATCCCTCCCCCTTCTATGATTCCAAAACTTACCCTGATGGCTTGCTCACGCCAGAGGAAGAATTTTCAGTTGAGGTAGTGGCGTTTTCTGCGTTGAATAAATCCCATTCTGGATACTTCTTGTTGACCGCTACCCTTACATTCCCTCTTGGGAAGTTCAGCACAACTATTTTAGTGGATACCAATGCCTCAAATAATTTTATTGACCGAGACCTTTCTAACTACCTTGAGTTAAGTTACTTACCAGGTGGTATGGTTAGAGGTGGGGCTTCTCAAGGTATCCCTGCGCTGAACGTCATGGGATTGGTGGACTACCAGGTGGGCGCCTATCTTCTGTCTGACCATTTTAAGCTATCAGGAACCTCTTGTTCCCCATTATTTTGGGTGTTGAGTGGTGGAGAAAGTTTGACGTCAGGACTAATTTGAAAGAAAACAATCTATCCTTGTCTTTGGCCAATGGTCACATATTGATTGTTCCTTTGTCAGAGGATAACGCCCAGGGCAAATTACCTCATTGGCCCAATATTCCCACTTTTAAGCTTTCCCCTTTGCTGAAGCCTTCTGTTGAGGTTCCCCTACCGTCCTGTTTGGAGGGGTTGGAATCTTCTTTTGATGCAGCATCCGCTAACACACTTCCTGAGTACTCTGAATTTGATTGTGACTTCAAGCTCACTGTGGATCTGGTGCATATATCTTCCCCCATTTACCCATTGACTGTGCAGGAGGAAGAGGCGTTGGATGTGTGGGTGAAGGGTCAGTTAGCTAAAGGTGCGATTTTTCAGCGTACCTCCCCTGTTTGCTCCCCACTTCTCTTTGTTGAGAAGTCTGATGGTACTCTACATCCCTGCGTAGACTATGGGAACTTAAATAACGTTACTGTACCAGACCTCCAACCCATCCCTTTGGATTCACAGATTGCACACTATTTGGAGAAGGCGAAGGTCTTCTCCAAGCTGGATTGCCTCAATGCGTTCAATCAGACCGGATTAAAAAGTGACAAGAGTGGTTAACAGCATTCTGTACCAGAAAAGGGATCTTCCAGTTTTGGGTCATGCCCTTTGGGCTTAAGAATGCCCCTGCTATCTTTCAACGCCACATTAATGCAGCGTTAGGGGACTTGTTAGGGGTATGCGCGGCTGCCTACATGTTAAACATTCTGGTGTTTTCCCCTGACCATGAGTCCCATGCAGTACATCTTCGGCAAGTGGTGGAGAGGTTAAAAGCAGCCAGCCTTTTACTAAAGATAATCAAGTGTGAGTTTTTTAAGTCCCAGGTCGCTTTTTTGGGTAACGTCATGTTTGACCAAGGACACATGATAAAGCCCAGACAAGGAGAAGGCGATTCGTAAGTTGCTGCCCCACCACCATCAAGGAATTGAGAAGCTTTCTGGGGACGTGTACTTTCCTCAAGAAGTTCACACCGAATCTTTCCAAGGTGGCAGCTCCCTTATATAAGGCTAGCGGTGCATAGGTGCGTCAGTGGTCCTCCGTTTTGGAGGACGCTTTCCAAGCAGTGAAGTGCACTCTGTTGTCCCCGTCTGTCCTTCACCATGTCGACCCTTCCAAAGAGTTCATTGTGTCTATGGATGCCTCCAACTTTGCCATAGCGGCTGCCTTATTACAAGTAGGCGAAGATGAGATAGAGTATCCGGTGGGATATTTTTCTAGGAAAATGTCTTTTCCAGAGTTGAACTACGCTGTTTATGACAAAGAGTTACTAGAAGTGGTGGAGGCGCTGACATATTGGCGTCACCACTTGCATGGCTCTACCCAACCATTCTGCGTACGCACAGATCACCATGCATTGCTGTAATATCGCGCCCCTCATGTCCTAGCCCCACGGCAGACCCTTTGGCATGAGACCCTTGCCCAATTTGCCTTTTTGTATGAATTCACCAAGGGCAAGGATAATGGTTTGGCGGATGCTTTGAGCCGCAACCCTGCTTTAGCTCCTGATCCAAAGGAAGTAGAGGTCCACAACACACAGGTGATGATTCCTCCAAATCAAATTATGTCTCAACTTCCCTCTCCCTGGCCAACGGGCCAGCGCTTGCAGCTCTGGAAAACGCGGAGGAATATGGTATGCTCAGAAAGGTTGTCCTTTCTCAGCCGCTGTTGGCCGATATACTATGGTACTTGCTAAGAGCGCTTTAAATCAAGAGGACCTATCCAGAGGTTATCACGTAAAGGATGATATGGTGTGGTTTCAGGGGCGCCTTTGGGTACCTGCTGGGCCACTGCGCCTGGAAATCATCCAGGACCATCACGATGGAATCACTATTGGTCATCCTGGGAAAGAAAAGACTTTGGAGTTGATTTGTTGCACCTACAATTATAGGGGCTTGCCTGCTCAGGTGGGGCGGTATTGTAAGGAGTGTTTGGTCTGAAACCAGATGAAACCCAATCGTCAACCTTTAGCGGGTTTGTTGATACCAGTTCAAAAGACTGATGGGCCCTGGACTTCCCTCTCGGTTGATTTCATTGTGGAATTACCTGCCTCTGATCTTTATGATGCCATCATGGTGGTGGTGGACGGTTCACAAAGTTCGCCCACTTTAAACCTTGCAGAACTACTATAACCGCAGCTGAGATGGCTAGGCTCTTCGTCACCCATGTGTTTGCACTTCATAGGGTTCCCCAAGCAATTATCAGCGACTGGGGCCCTCAGTTTACCTCCATTTTTTGGGAAGAGTTGTGTAAGACTCTTCAGATTCGCCCTTACTGTTCAACTGCCTATCATCCCCAATCAGATGGGCAGACTGAACGAGTGAACCAGTGCTTGGAACAGTTTCTGCGGTGTTACACCGCCGCAGATCATTCTGATTGGGTTTATCACCTTCCCATGGCCCAGTTTAGCTACAACAATACTTTGCACTCCTCAATCAGTTGTTCCCCTTTTTTCGCCAGCCATAGCTTTAACCCCGCCTTTAACATGGAGCCCAGCTGTGGGTCTAAGATTGAAGCGGTGGTGAACTTTTCCAAGACAATCAAGAAGGTCCACCAGGGGTTTCCACAAGCTTGGAGGTGGCAATGCGAGTGTATAAGGAGAACGCTGATGGGAAGCACTGAGTGGGTCCTGCGTACAAGGAAGGGGATCTCGTGATGCTTGATGCTCATAACATCCCTATCAAGCAGCCATGCAAGAAGCTGGGACCAAAGAGTATTGACCCCTACCACGTTGTTAGAAATGTGGGCCATGCCTCATACCAGCTAGATCTTCCCCCTCAATTTCAGATCTTCTAAGTGTTTCATGAGAGCAAACTGACGTTGTTCAAGGGCCCCCACCAGAGACTCCTGAGGCCTATCTCATGGATGGGGCGCCAGAGTGGGAGGTGGAAGAAATAGTTTGCCTCCCGCCACGTTAAAAGAATACCAGAGTACCTGGTATCCTGGAAGGGCTTTGACGCTGCAGAGAACAGTTGGGTCCCAGCGCGCGACTGTGTGCATGCCCAAGATTTGATTGAAGCCTTCCACAAGCATTTCCCCCAGGCTTCCAGATCTCAACCCAAACTGACCATTGTCGCCATGAAGTTGGCCCCTACCCACAATAACTTTTCCTTTGTGCAAGCCCCTGAAGGGGGGGGGGGGGTTGAGACCCGTCAGAAGGAGAGGGTAATGGCATGGTCACATGACATCATAGTGGGGACCAACCTCAAGGATAAGGCTGGGCACCAGGAGGCTCAAAAGGTGAAGTTACAGGGCCTCCCTGACCTGAGGCATACCCTAGACCAAAGATGGGTATGGGCAAAATATGCCCAGGTTGGCACTAGTGGGGAGCCAAATACCCAGCCCCTTACATCAGCCCAGGCATTGAAACAGATAGTTTACATGAGACGCAAATGGTTTGGTTTGGTTAGTCAAGGAATATGGTTTTAAAAACTGTTTCATTTATGCAATCAAACGTTCAGGTTGAATCCAACTTCAATTGATAACACGAGTGAAGTCAGTTTTGGCGTATTCTACCAATTGGGATGGTAGTGTGTGCTTATTGGTGGGTCAGTGCTTGGGCCCACTACTGCAAACCCCTTATTCCCCCATCTGAGCTTAGATATGTTTTCCCTAACAAACATTCCTTGTTGGTCGACTTTGCAATAAACAATTTCCCATTTTACCATTTTATTTATGATTTTCCTAACAGTCCTGTGCACAAACCTCTTCAAGGAGGTCTCGCGCTCCATCAACCTTGCCATTTTGAACACAGTAAGATTATCACCTCATGCACCATTAGTTCGCCCAGGTACTTTCCAACCTGGGTCGCTTACCCCTTCTTTCTGTGTGCACCGCGACGTTTTTGGCTGGTTACCTCTTGCAATTTTTGCTTGAGTTATTCTTGCTCCAGCACCCTATGCTGGGCACTAGTAGCTTTAGTACTAACGGCTAGTTTCCTTGCGCTTGCTTGTGCACCGTGCACCACCACGCTGGAAACAGGAGAGTTATAGACACTCTCTTTACATATTAGTCACATAAAGATAAGCTCAATTATAAAAAACATATCTATGGAAACTGTTACCAAAAACCTTACTAGCTTCTACTTAAAAGTCATCTTAGATGCTATCAATATTCTTTTAAATTGTGTTAGGTTACTATAAGATTGAGAATAAGACTATTACTCTGTACTAGACTGTTACTAATTTACACAGAAAGGTCTTAATAATAGCTTTATCCTTGTAAAGTAATCAGGTTTAGGTCATAATTAAGATGAACAATGTTTGATACACTTCTCATATATTCATATGTTAAGTCCAAAATCATAAAGGCTCTATCTTGCATATTTAATAATTTTTAGCAGTAATCTTTGCGAAAAAAGAATTACAAGTTTTCATGGAAATAGAATTTTTTTAATCTTATTGGTCCCAAACCCAAGTAGGGGTTACACCAGATTTTACTTGCTATAAAACTGAAATGCAACAAATTAGAACTATCTTGGCATGCTTCTTTGTGGTGAGTTATAAAGTCATTGCATATGGTGAAAAGATGTTAGATAACACCATATTAAGCAGGATATTTTAGGTATCTTGCGATCAGACAAAATTGGGTTGGGTATCACTTAAAATGTTTTGGAGGTTGAAGAGAGAAATGTTGGGTTCATCACGTATACATACAGTATGTATAGCCTTGACATATTGGGAAAGCTGGTCTTTAACCTGGAGAAGCAATTCCAACAGATTACCAAAAATAGTGTGACCTGGCGAGAGTCAAGAGAGTTTCTGTAACTCTCTCATTCCCTGTGAGGGGGTGCATAATGCACAGCCACACCATAAGGGATCTAGTCGCTAATAAAACTGGGAAAAGGGCACTTTGGAAGGTGCTGGAGCAGAGAGGACCCAAGGAAAGGGTATACAACTCAGTATAGAACTATATAACAAGGAAACAATAAAACTTGGTTGGACCCCAATGAGGAGTCCATAACCAAGTGAAGATCAGTGTCCGGGTGCTTAGGTGCTTTAATTTTGAGGGGGCCAGTACAGCCCAGGTGTGCACCATATTCCTTTGTTAATTTTGATAAAATAAAATGCCCTATGTTGTTGGAGACAACCTTGAGGAGATCCTTGAATAGGTCCACCCAAGGGACCATTCACAAAAAAGCAAAATTGATGGGGGTTTTTATTAAGAAAAGTCAACCAACAAAGAATGTTGTTCTCAGGAAAACACCAATAAGCACTAGGGGGATAATCATCATTCCTTAGGAGAATTACTAAGCCTAAACGAACCAATAAGCACAGATCACCAACCTCTGTGATGCAGTAGCTCAAGATAGCCCAAACTCAAGTTATTGAATGTAGCTGAATTCTCCCAGATTTGGCAAGTATCGTAAATTGAACGGGTTTTAAAACCACATTCTATAAGAAACCATAACAAACTGTCATCATTAATAGCAAAGCTGGTGTGATTTAACGCCCTTGGTGTAATGATGGGCCAACCATTACGCGCACCCCCAGGACCAACTTGGGCATATTTTGCCTTTACCCAGCGTTGTCCATGGATGCTTCAGGTCAGTGTGGCCTGCCAACTTTGCCTTTTAGGCCTCTTCACGCCCAGCCTTATACCTACAATAGGTACCTTCAATTGTTCCATGTAACCATGACTTTATCCTTCCATTATGTTGATGATCCACCCCCTCCAGGGGCTTCAGCCAGGAGAAGTTCAGTGGGCAGGGACAGATTCATGGTGGCGATACTTTGTTTAGGCTTGGGTCCTGCTGCCTCAGGGAAACGCTCATGGAAAACCTCAATCAGGTATTGTGCATGGACGCAATAGCGTCCTGGTAACCAACTATCTAGCTGCATCTAATCCCTTCTATGACACCAGTTACTCAAGCCTTCTTCTTATATGGCACGAGGCTACAATTTCCTCAACTTCCCACTCTGGTGCCCCATCGATGAGATATGCCTCTGTAGTTTCTGGTGGGGTGCCCTCAAGCAACGTCAGCTTACTTTCATGAAAAACGACAAAGATCCAAAACAATGAGGGAATACCCAACTTTTATGCGGCATGGATTACCATACTTATAATGCGGTAAAGCATGATCCTCCTAGGCCCCAGTTTTTTGCATGGCTGCTTGATTGGGATATTTCTATCATTAAGCATCACGGGATCCCCTTCCTTGTATGCAGGACCTACCCATACAATACCATTGGCATTATCCTTATAAGCTTGAATAGCTGCATCCAAATTTTGATAACACGTTGTGTACTTTATTGATGGTCTTGAAAAATTTCACCACCGCTTCCACTTTGGATCATATATGGGCTCCATGTTGAAGAAGGGGTTAAACCATAGTTAGCTAAATTGGAGAAAACCCAATGGATGCATTTTGGACGTTATTATAGCTTAATTGGCCATGTGAAGTTGGGAAGCCCAATCTGATTGATCTGGGGCAATGTAACACCACAGGAATTGTTCCAGGCACTGATTCACTCGTTCTGTTTGCCCTTCAGATTGTGGGTGATAGGCAGTAGAATGGCATGGATGAATCTGAAGAGTCTTATACAACTCTTCTCAAGATACAAATGTAAAAATGATCATGATCATTATTTATATCCTGGGGCACCCCATGAAGGAAAACGCATGAGACACAAAGAGCCTAGCTATTTATGCCGCGGTTACTGTGGTGTTGCAAGGAATGAAATTGGAGAACTTTGTAAATCGGTCCACCACTACCATTATTGAAGCATAGTTCTCAGACGTAGGTAACTCCACAATGAAATCAACTGATAAAAAAGTCCAGGGCCTTTCAGACTTTTGAACTAGTACCAATAGCCCTGCGGGGAACTGGCGATTTGGCTTCATCAATCTGCAGACCAGGCACTCCTTACAGTACCTGACAACCTGTGAGGCCAAACCCTTCCAATTATATATGTGGCGAATCAACTCCAAAGTCTTCGCCTTCACAGTGTGCCTGACGGTGATCCCATCATTATGGTCCTGGATAATTCCCAAGATAAGTGGTCTGGCAGGGACCCATAAGCGTCCTTGAAACCACACCATCTCATCCTTCCTATGTTAGCCCCTGGTAATGTCCTCCTGATTTGACTTGCTCTTGGCGAGGACCATAGTATACTCTATCAACAAGGGGTACAGAAGAACCAACTTTTTTAACAAACATATTACTCAGCGCTTTTCTAGAAAAGCAAGCGCTAGCACACATGCCATGGAAGAAGGCTGATGGGATAAAATCTTACCTGGCAGAATTACCAGATGTTGTTGTGCACCTCCACCTCAATAGGATATGGAGCTACAGCAGAATTCCAACTCAGAGCATCCACCAAACCATATGCCTTGTCCTTTGTAAACCCATAAGATAACACAAATTGGGCCAGGGTCTCATGCCAGAAGGTTTGCCGTGGGGTCAGGACATGAGGAGCGCAGTATTACAACAAGGCAAGGTGACCTGCATGAACGCAGAATGGTTTGGATGATCCATGTAAATGATGACGCCAATATGTCAGCGCCTCTACCACTGCCAATAACTCTTTGTCACAAACGTCATAGTTCAATCCTGGTAAGAACATTTCCCTAGAAAATATCTCACAGGATGCTCCATTCCACCTTCACCCACTTGCAATAAGGAAGCCTCTATTGCAAAGTTAGAAGCATCAGTAGCCACAATATAATTCTTTTATGGATATATATAGCAAAGGTCCAACGTAGACAGCAGGGTGCACTTTACCACTTGAAAGCATCCTCCAGAACAGAGGACTACTGAAGAGAATTTTGGCTCCACTCGTTTTATACAAGGGCGCCGCCACCTCAGAAGGATTTTCAAGAATCTTTTAAGAAATGTACAAGTCCCCAAAATCTCCTCAATTCCTTGACTGAAGTTGGGTTAGGATACTCATGAATCGCCTTCTCCTTGTCTGGAGTTATAACGTGGCCTTGGTCAAACATGACGTTGCCCAGGAAGGTGACCTGGGACTTAAGAACTCACACTTATTGATTTTCAGCGTAAGGTTGGCTGCCCTCAAACGCTTTACAATTTGCCACAATTGAATTGCATGATGCTTGATCAGGGAGTACACTAGAATATCATCCATGTAGGTTACCGCGCATACCCCCAGCAGGTCCCCCAAAGCCGCATCAATACACTGTTGTAAAATAGAGAGTGCATTTTTAAGCCCAAAACTCATGACCTGAAACTTGAAGTTCCCCTTTCTAGTTCAGAACGCGGTAAGCAATTCACGGCCCTTCCTGATACAGATCTGACTAAACGCGTTCAAGCGATCCAGCTTGAAGAAGACTCTAGTCTTCTCCACATAGTGAGCAATTTGTGAACCCACTGGTATGGGATGCATATCTGGTACTGTGACGTTGCTCAAGTTTCCATAATCTACGTATGGGCGTAGAGTACCATCTACATTCTCCACAAAGAGCAGGGGGATCATACCAGAGAGGTACGCTGAAATATTGCGCCTTTAGCTAACTGCACCTTAACCCACAAGTCTAAGGCTGCTTCCTTCCGTATAGTCAAAAGGTATATGGGAGAAGAGATAAGCACCAGATCAACCGTGAGTTTAGACTCACAATCAAACTTTGAATGAGCTGGTAGTGCACTGGATGAAGCTGCATAAAATCTATATTACAGCCCTTTAAAACAGGAAGGTAAGTGTACCTCCATAGTGGGCTTCAGCAGAGGTGTAAGGCTGAGCGTGTGTACCTTGGGCCATTGGAGTAAATTGCCCTGAGAGTTAGCTTCAGACAGGGGGATAAATAATTCTTGACCATTTTAGAAATAATGACAAGGTATAAGCTTTTGAGTAAGCTTTGACATAGATTTTTCGCCACTGTCTACTCCCAAAATACTTAAATACAAGAGGTTTTGATTACTTGGAAGCTGTAAGCCAAATGATACTCACCAACTTTATAATACACCAACACCAAAACCCTCAGCGTTGGAATGCCTCAGGATGCCCCTCCTAACCATACCACCTGGCAAGTAATTCAACTCAAGGTAGTCAGCCAGGTCTTGGTCTATAAAATTCTCAGAGGCTCTCTTATCTATCAAAATAGTTGTGATGATTTTTCTTAAAGGGGATGAAAGGGTTATACAACAAAAAATATCCAGAATGGTCTTTATTCATAACAGATAAAGCTGAACCTCCATAGAAAAAACTTTTTCAGGAATAAGCATGACACCAGAGTAAGTCCTTGCATCATAAAATGGAGAGGGATAATTGGTCACTCTCACTACTGAGGACACATACCCCAGAACATCCTCAGCAGTTGTATAAACATTTTCATATTGTAAAAGTAACTTTTTCTCCACCTCCTGGGTTCTGTGGATCATGATAGGGGTCAAGCACGAGTTCTCTGGAGTAATCTGGTACACAGAAATGGGTTCTGCGCTAGAGCTGATAATTGGCTCATTTAAATTTACATATTTCGCGTTATAAAACGCATTTTTGGGCATCAATGACCTCATACTTGATCCAATAATCATTTGTACTTTGTTTTCCACGGCCATCCCCACTAGGCCCTTCGTTGATGGTTTGCTGGCACTATAGGAATGAGGTTCAAAATGAAAACCCACTTTAGATAAGCAATTTACTTTTTTCTGTGGCTAGACTTTTCTGAACCTTTGAATTCACCCAAAATAATGAAAGAATTGGTGGGGAGCCCTGCCTTATTCAAGGGAAAATCAATAGTCTCAGGTGCCATATTTATAGGGGCCACGGCGGGTGACATCATTGCAGCAGAATTAACTGAGAAATTTAATAAAACTTTGGGGGTTAAACCCCTGCGCACCTTTGAGTTCCGCCAAAACCAAAAGAATGGAAGGATAAGAGTCCTCTTTTTTCAGAAGCGCACGTGAGTTTTTAAGAACCATATTTATAAGGCCCTCAGGTGAAACAATGATGGCCAAATTACCTGTCCCTTTCTGGGTTGGTGCGGAGAAATCGCCTCAAAGAGCTTCAATTATCTGGTTGAAGTTGGGAGGTGGAGCTTGCCATACCAGGGCGTTTCTTGTGGGGGGTCCAAGGTGGAATGGAGGAATGACGTTTTAGCAAAGTCTGACAAAGGTAGGGTCTGAGCCCTGTTGCAAAATATAATTAAGTATATTTTCACTTGACGGACAGATTGGCACAGAGCAAAGAACTCAAAGAAGGCTTGGAAGGACAACTCGTCCAGGTGACACTGCTCCAGGAAATGCTCCAAACCTTCTAACAATTTTCACAAAAGTGGCTGTCAAAAGAACACCACAAAAACCCAGTCAGCTACACCAGGTTACAGCTGATACAGAAAATCCACCCATGAAAAGGTAGACAATTCTATTTAATTTGTCCTCAAAAGAAGCTTCTGAATAGAGGAAGCCAACGCCTGTTAAATTTCTGAATATATTTCTAGGAAAATCAGGAAATCGCACTAACAAAATCATTTAGAGTCCAAGTTCACCAGGTACAAGAAGGAAGGTGGGAACTTCCCAGTTGGTGGCAGCAAGAATAACGCTAAGACGCACTATCAATAAACCAAATAGAAAAATTTGTGGTAAAAATAGAGACCATGACGAAGACCCAGTGCATTTAGTTCACACTCACATAAAGACCCACATGGATATGATGCATGCACGTTTAGTAAAAAGGCTGGTTGACTAATGTCAAGAGAGAGTCTATAACTCTTTCATTCCCTGAAAGGTGGTGCATAATTTGCAAACACACCACAATGGAACTAGTTGCTAATAAAGCTGGGAAAAGGGCACCTTGGAAGGTTCTGGAGCAGAGAGGACCCAAGGAAAGGGTATACAACATATTATATATAAATATATAACAAAGAAACAACAAAACTTAGTTGGACCCCAAGGAGGAGTCCATAACCAAGTGCATATCAGTGTCAAGGTGCTTGGGTGCCTCAATTTGGAGGGGACCAGGACGGCACAGGTGTGCATCAGATTCCATTGTTAATTTTGATAAAATAAAATGCCCTATGTTGTTGGGGACCTCCTCAAGGAGGCCCTCACACAGGTCCACCCAAGGGACCATTCACAGAAAAAACGTAAAATATATGGGGTTTTATTGAAGCAAATTAACCAACAAAGAAGGTTGGTCTCAGTAAAACTCTGATAAGAACTAGGTGGAGAATCATCATTCCTTAGGAGAAATACTAAGACTAAATGAACCAATAAGCACAAATCACCAGCCTCTGTGGTGCTGTAGCTTGAGTAAGCCTGAAATTGAGTTATTAACTGTAGCTGCATTCTTTCAGATTTAGCAATATTTCTAAATCAAATGGGTCTCAAAACCCCATTCTCCAAGCAACTGTGAAGAACTGTTATTATATACAACAAATATGGCGAGTTTTAACGCCCTTGATGTAACTCTGGGCTTATCATGCGCACCTTCAGGAACAACTTAGAAATATCTTACTTTTGCCCAGCGTTGGTCCAGAGTATGCTTCAGGTCAGGAACGCCTGCCAACTTTACCCTTTTTGGCCTCCTTACGACCAGCCTTATCCCTACAATCAGTACCCTCAATTGTGTCATGTAACCATGACAGTGAGTGGTGGGCGCATATGGTTCAAAAGAAGATGCTTACATAGCGCTAATAACTGCATGAATTGCAAAATAGACCTGTGTGGTAAATCTGGAGTTATCAGCACCAAATATTCCAATTACAGTTTATACACATGCAACGCCTTTGAAACAGCAGACTACATGAAAATATTTCTCTTAAAGATGACATAAATTAGCACGCTCTACCTTGAAAATGGTAATGACTAGTACAACCTCTAAGTTAATCTTTGTGCTCTCATAACTAGCTCTTCTTGTGAGCTAACCCTATTTATAAAAAAGATAAAATTAAGCACACTAAAGCTCTGTGTAATGATAGTTTATTCAATAAAATCCATTTTTTTATCCTGAAGTAAAAAGTAGAATTTATTAAAATAGCTGGCGACTGATTCAATTTTCTAGGTATTCAAGGTACAAATGCTTTAAAAATATTTAATTTTAATGAATTAATTCCAGGGTTTTTAGCCTGGTAGGGTAATTTCTGCTTTAATTCTAGTGCAGGTTTTGTTCAACAAAATTAAAAACCTGTGCTGGCTAAAAAAAATCTTGGTTTGGTATATTTGTCCCAAGGTGACTCACCTCAATTACTTATAATACATTAATTCCCACGTGTTAATTTTTTAGTGGCCGCCTTTTGGTTTGAAATGACATTTTCAATATTTCTGATAAGCTCACACTGTCTGTAAAATATCTCTTGTAAACTATAAATTTCTCTATTGGTGTCTATGGAGGTCTTCTTTTTTACAGTACAATCATAATATGATTTGGTTTCATTTTGTTTAAAATTTGTAGCTATTCTACTAGCCTCATTGCATCTGAAAAATACGCTTGTGAAAGGCTAGAATCCTCATATTTAGTGCTTTCCAATACATCATCAAAGAAAAACAATCCGATCCACCTTTAAAAGTTTTTTAAATTTTGATTCAAGGTCCAGGCTGGTTGATCAGTTATGATTGTAAAAATTTTATGATCAAATTAATTGTGACTAGATTTTTTATCTGTTATCCTTGTAAGTATCTTCACTATACTATTCTGATCTTATTGTGTTGGAGGTCTTATGGGTCTCATTGTTCTTCCAAAGTCCTTGCTGAATGTTTTCAATAATTTCTTATACAGGAGAGGAAACATTTTATATGCTAGAGGCTTGTTTATAGACAGCCAGGTTAAAATTCTCATACTGGGCTTTCTTGTAAAGTTGGTGGGAAAGTTGGAATGGAATAAGCCTTGGTTCTAAAATTAATTGGAAGTATATGACAGGGTTTATAATAGATATCTCTGATAAAGGGACCAAGGTCAGGTACACAAACCCAAAAGGTCCTAAAAAATCCTTATACCCTCTATAGCTAAAAAAATTAAATGGATTGGATTGGAGGAATGGTTAAAGAATTACAGGCTAATTATCTATACATGTAAGGTCCCAAGCCACAGCTATCAAGCTGGACTGAACCTCACACCCCTTCTAGACCAAAAAGAGCATTAACCTGAGGACTTCGCCACTACCCAAGATCCATGATTTGAGACACAACCTGGATGAGAATTGGGTGGAAGACGTCATGGTTAGAAAATGACATCATCCTTGGGAACAACGTTAAAGACAAAGCTGCATGCGGGGAGGCCAATAAGGTGAAGCTAGCATGCCTCCTTGACCTCAAGCATAATATAGACCACCGCTTGGCGAAGGCAATATATGCCCAAATTGGTCCTATAAATGCAAGTGAAGTCAGCCCTGTATGAGAGCAGGAGTGTTTAACAAACTAATTTTGTTACAAATAAAAACGGTTCAATTCAGTTTCTAGGAGAATGGGGTCTTGAAACCCATTCAATTTTTGAAATCTCGAGTTTGGGTCAGCCACTACTACAATCAATTACCTGAGTTTGGTCAATTACCTAGTATAGTGTATTGCCCAATGGAAAAGTGCGCCTATTGGTGCGCCTCATCTTAGACCTACTTCCCTCAATTGATTGTTTTCCCAAAATCTCTTAAATATCTTATGTCAAGACCAATCTCTATCATTGGTTGATTTCTCTCTTATAATAAACCCCCCATTTAGTACACCATTTCATCTCTATGTTAGCTTGGATGCTCCTGTGCGTGAGCCTCTTCAAGGAGGTCTCATGCAACATTAAACATTTAATTATAAATATGCTAAATCTATCCTCCCATGCACTGTTGGGCCGCCCAGGTTCCCTCCTCCTTAGCACGCCTATTCCTTACCACTCGGTGCACCACATTACTACTATTTGGTTATTTTCTCTAATGGTAACCTTCCTCAATCTAAGTTATTATTGGCCAAGCACCCTCCACTGGGCTGTAGTAACTTTTGTACTAGCGACTAGTTCCCTGGCGTTGGCCCTGTGCACTATGCAACTCCGCGCTGGGAACAGGAGAGTTATAGACACTCTCCTTACAGAAGCTGCTCCTCCCTGTTTAGACCCCCACCTCAAGAATGGGCTAACTTTCTGTTGAGAATTTTTTATGACTGGGGCTAATTCCTCGGCCTATGAGAAACAACTTTTGAAAACCCTCTTCATACATATATAGTACCAGTACTAATGGTTTATCTGGTTAGAACAATAAGCAAGTCGCAATTATATTAGCCAGCAAGCAAATTTTTTAAGAATGTGAAGCCCCTTTTATAGGTTTTGATTAGCTTAAAACACCTGATGAATGAGGCGTTTATATACCTTCTGACCTCCACAATAATTTTCCAGTCAGTCACCATGACGTCAGAGGACACTCAAGTGTAAATAACTGGTCTAGAAGACTATGTGCAAGATGTTCTAGATAACACCTCAGAAATTATCTTTTATACTTTTGGTTCAACTGCTAAAGATGGTAGAATTACTAAAAAGCTGTCCAAAGGGAGTTTACACACTCATAAAAAGTTGAGCGATGCAAATATCACCAAAATGGGAAGTAAAATACTTTTCAAGATCCATTGATTGAGACAATCAAAGTACCCATGAAGACACACAAGCCACAAGGGTAATAAGAAAAACAAGAGTAATCAGAGAAGCATCCATGCATTCACAAGCAGGTAGAGATCAATATAATTTAAGGAAGAAGTCCGTAAGATCTCAGAGGATCAAGGAAATGGACAACACTGGCCCTGAAACCAAGCAGCAGATGCACAATCGCCTTATGAGAAAACCTTGATTTGAAAAATTAAGGCATACTTTATGCACCTGGAATCACTAAGAATTAGATATAATTCTATATTTATATCTATAAGTAAACTTCTTTAAAATATCTGACCTTATTGTTGTTTTTATTTTGTGAGAATAACGCCAAATATAGAAGTTTTATTGTCAAAGGTTCAGACTTAGCTTTATGTTGCCAGAAGTGGTTGAGAGAGTTCTGGTATGCTCAGGGACACCCAATGTATATAATTCCAAAGCTTCAACATGGATGGACACGCTTAATATTATGCCTAAAAGTTTTTATGTACAGAAGGAAAAGACCCGCTAATTCGCCTGATGATGCATCTTGTGATTAAATAAATGAATTATCAAAACGGATCAACCCTTTCCATCAGAACCCTGAGCTTGCGGGCCACTTTAGCATTCCTTACATTCAACAGGGACCATCTATTGATGATTTCAAGTGGGAGGATTTTGTGAACTTTAACAGTGACTTAAGTCAACAGGCTCCCAAACTGTGAAAGAAAAGTAAGATACATGGAGACTCATCAGAAGAATAATTAATTAAGCTGTTTATTATCAGAAGTAAATAATTTGGTCAACCATTTATCTTCAGAGGCAATTCTTTTATGAACAGTATTTAAAGTAGAATTAATTAAAGGAATATTAATGGAATTGTCAGCACAAAGGGCTTCTTTATTCATGCTGATCACCCCTTTACTGACAGTTATTGTTCTATATCCTCTGTGCGCCACTTATAGCATTGGTCCATAGTGTGACAATGACTTTTGCAATAGGAGCAAATGGGTATGCTTTTGACCTTTACTTCAATGACATGCACATGAGAATGATTTGAGGGCCTCTGAGAAGTAGAAAATCTTTTAGCTGTAGTGAGAAGAATTCTTTTCAGACACTCCTTGATCTCTCAGATACACGTAAAGAGCTGCTTGAGCCCTATCATATGTAACTAGTTATAAATCTGGGAATTGATGCAGGGATAGCTGCAGTATTAGTGTCATCTAGAGAAATACGATTAGTAGTGACCAATGGTGAGCGCTGGAATAAAATTGCTTAAAGAAGTTGTCAGGAATTTACCTTTATTGAGGTAAATCACCATAAAGGCCTTTTTTGGCAAGACTGTTGGTCATTTCCACCCTGATTCAAAATGGTTGTAATCTGCGCCCAGGTCTGATAGTAATGAAGGTGAGGGGCACAATTTCACTGGAATCTCCATAAAGACAATAATGGATGTGTCTCACTTCTGCCTGTCAGTGGCCTCCTCCATTGCACTCTCATAGGCATGTAGGAATGAAGTAATACTCTCCTGACCTATTATGAACCTCTCCTTGAAACTGGGCTTAGAGCTAGAGTTATAAGAGACAATAATATTGTAGCTATCTTTATTAGCACTACATCTGTGTTCAGAGGACAATGTTCCTGCATACTTATGGGGGCTCTTTGATTCATTTATATTCACATTTTTCCCACATAGTCTTGTAATTCATTCTATTATTGGTTTAGGGTGGCTGTAATGGCCTTTTTCTCCATTTGAGCTATCTGAACTAGGATCTCAGTATTTCAGATGCTGACTCAGATCATGAGGTCAGTACAAGTTTATCCTATACAATCATGGCATTTATTGGTGGCTTTAAGGCCCCTTGCTCCGGATATCAAGATGGACAGGGGTGTGCATCCCTTTAGATTAAAAGAGATCTAGCCTCAAGGCACTGCCCCTCACCCAGATATTTGACCTAGAGCATACCATGTATGAGAAATATGTAGCCACTGCCCCTCTCTGTTTGCCACATGCCTTTACACATCCACCCCTCAGCTTAAACCCATCCAAGTCTCAAAATCTGATTTTTAAAAAGAAAATCAAACAACTTTGTGCAGATCTGAGAAATCTTAGAAAACCTTCACAGCAAGTGCTCCATGCCTCTTCCCCAGCAGGCGGTACAATTAGGAGCCAATTTGAAAGGTAAAACCATTTATTAAGTCAAATTGAGAAATTAGTTGAAAATAAAGGGCTAAAAATGGGGAGCAAATCAAACAACTCATTATGAAATAAAAAAATAGAAATTCGGAATTCTTTTTTTAGTACTAGATGGTCCCAACCAGAAATTCGAAATTCTAAGAAAAACAACCTTAGAGTAGCTTGGAAATGTCAACTGATACTATTGAAGAAAAAATTGGTGTTTGAAACCGTTAACTTATATATTATTAATTGATAAATATTCCCAACTATCATAGGTTATTTTATTAACCTCCCTCCCCATCCCAGCCTAAAAACAGCATCCTACCTATGGTAGAGCGTTAGGTTATTGTTTTTAATTTTTCTAATGGCAATATTCCCTTAAAAATTAGTTTCATATTTATTTTATCTAAAATTTATATTAAATCCGCAATTTCTGCTCTTCACACTAAGATGGAGTTTCCTAAAAATATCACTTATTGTTTAAGGTAAAGGAAGTTTTCACCCCAAAATGTTAAAGAAGCTACTTTCCTTAAATCCCTTGAATTGTGATGAAGAGCGTTTGAGCAGTTTTTGCCTGCTGTTGTAGCTGCTAAAGCACTCACATTAAAAGGTCAGTTTTCTCTTGGCACGTTTCTCATCTTAACAAAATAACCCAACCATACAATTCCCCAGGTTACGTTGTGTTTTTAGCCTTGATGGTTTGCGGACAGATGGTTAACCACTAAAGTCTGGTTAGCTCACTTCAAACTTTCCTGTCTACTAGGACGTGGGAAACCTTGATAAAAAGCTGCTTACCAACTCCTCTTTCCCTAAAGTTTATCCCATCTTAATGCTCCAAGATAAGTGTCAGTCCCAGTCACACTGTTCAGAGGGGCTCCTTTCACCTTTCTCTTAGTTTGGATACTCTACGCCAGTTAAACCTTGCAAGTGGACTCCCAGGTTATTTAATTCTCCAGTTATCATACTAAACATGGTTTAACCCAGTAGTAGAAGAGGAGGTAGAAAAAGAGGATGAGGAAAATATGAGGCAGAAGAATCAGCAGAAAGATTTAGAAGAGGAGTGTGAGGGTGGAGATGTCAATAAATAACCATTAGAAGAGGTGGCAATCTGAATGCTCCTCATGAACTATTTATAACTCCCTCTAATACCCCCTAGTGGTACATTTTGAAGTTGAGCGCCAACAGAACCGAAGTTATGAGGATCTGTCAGAGTGCAGTCCTCATCTGATCTATCAGATTCAGAGGCGGATTCCTTATCATATTTTCAGTCAGCGGCTATGCCCAATCAGTTTGTATTTAAATCCAAGGGGAGCCATAAAACCCCTTATGTGAGACAACCAGAAACTCGTGTGTGTTCTCTCACTAAGTTGAATAAATATGACAGCGCTTACTTCATATTCACTGTACAGATTACAAGGGGAAAGAGGAAGGTCACATTAGATGCCTTGGTGGACACTAGGGCAACTGGCAATTATATTGACCTCATGTTGTGAAGGCTTTGGGGTTTCATAAAAAACAGGGGCCCCTATTATGGGTGCCTCCTGAATCCTTAATGTCACACTTCCTTTTTGTATTGCTCTCAAGTTTAGGGTTACATAAATATGAGTTTGTAGCCACTTCTCAGCTATCCTAGAGTTGCTGTATCCAATGATCCTGAGAGATGGTTGGTGGCGCCGCCTATCTGTAAACATTGATTTTTAAAGAAACATGCTGGTATTCATCACAGATACATACTCTGGGTAAATTCCCTTATCAACAACTTTAGTCACAGGTAACGCGGTGTTGGCAGCATTGGAATGCTACATCTTGAATGTTGTACCTGACCTTCACACTATGTCACAGTTCCTAGAGCCTTAAAAGATGTGTTCAACGTGGGAAATGCCAACCGCCTCCCTCAAAATTTAGAAATTAATCTGATCTACCAGTTTACTGTTGATCTCATTAAAATCAACTGCCCGTTGTACACATACATGGCACAGGAAGATCAAGCTCATAAAGTTTGGATTGATAACATGCTGGCTAAGGGATGGCTGATTAAAAACATCCCTCATACCATCTCCTAGTAGTTTTCACCCATAAACTATATGCACACTGCGACCCTGTGTGTGTTATGGCCACCTGAATAACATTACAGTCCCAGATCCATCACCTCTTCCCTTATAAGCTGCTATTTTCTAAGCCATTTTCAAGTCTAAGTCTTTTCTAAATTTAATTTGGTTAACGCGTTCCACCAAGCGCAGGTGATGTTTGGCTATGAAATGTTTGGCTGCTATCCAGAAACGTTATGGAATTTATCAGTTTAAGGTTATGCCATTTGGCTAAAAAATGCGCCAGCAGCTATTCCAACGTTGCATTGAATATGCTCTTGGGGACCATAGATTCTCCTGAGAATTAGCATACGTTGATGATATTTTAATTCATTCTCCTAATGCTTAACAGCATGTCAAGAATTTGTTGGCCGTAATGGCAGCCCTAAATAAGGCTGGATTAGTCACAAAACCGTTAAAGTGTGAGTATACAATGATGAAGTGCAGTTTCTGGCAAATCTGATAAGGAAAGATGGTCATGATATTGCACCTTCAAAACTATTTGTTATACGTTCCTTCCTACTCATGTGACGCAGAAACGACTCTGTAGCTTTCTATGATCTGTCACCTTTTTAGAGAAGTTTACACCAGCTACCTCTGAGCTTGCATCTTCCTTACATTCCCTTCACTGATAAGAATATCCCATCTGCTTAAACCTCATAGTGCCAAAAAGGCTTTTGATACAATGAAAAGATTCCTCACAAATACTCATGTTTTAATTCATCCTGATGAGGAAAAGCCTTCTATTGGACATGCAAAGCCTCAGGTGTCATGGTTGGATGACTTAATAGTGGGAACTGATGCTAAAGATAAGGCTGGGCGACAGGAGGCTCAGAAGGTGAAACTTCAGGCTCTTCCTGACCTGAAACACACCTTAGATCAACGCTGGGTGCAAGCCAAGCATACCCAGGTTGATACTAATGGGGTGCAAAACGCTCAGCCTCTTATCTCGGCCCAGGCACTGAAATGAACGATTTACATTACAAATGAAGATGGTTTGATTCAGTTAATTGGAGAGCAAGGGTTCGAATCCTGTTCAAGTTATGAAATTTTAAGTTTGGGTAAAATATGGCTTCAATTGATTACTCTAGTGAAGGCACTTTCAGTGTATTTTACAAAAATGGATGGAAGCATCTGTTTATTGGAATGTCAAGGCTTGGGCGCACTTCCGCAGAACCTTAATTTCCCCAACCCACTTTAAATACGTTTTTTGTGACCAACATTCCTCATTGGTCGACTTTCTTAAATAAAATTACCAATTATTTTATATTTTACTAATGGTTCCTTGGGCGAACTTGGTGGTGGACCTCTTATGGGGAGGTCTCCAACTATGTGGGCCACTACCTTTTATCACAATTTACCAAAATCCCAGGTGCTCCCTTGGGCCGCCCAGGTCCCCTCCAGATCGAGGCACCCAAGCCTTCCTGACACCAAGTTACATTGATTATGGACTCCCCTCTGGGGTCCACTCAAGCTGTTATGTTCCTCACTTATCTTGTACTATATGTTGCGCTCTACACCCTTGCCTGGGGTACCTTTTGCACAGGCACCGTTTGAGGTGTCTTCTTTCCCTTTCTCCTAATGGCTAGTTCCCTAGCAATGTGGGTTTGCATCCCACATCACCTTGCTGGGAATGAGAGAGTTACAGACACTCTCTTGACATCAGGAACTGCAGTTGGTGCTGTTCTGTTACAAATACATGAGGGGAAATAACATCCTGTGACTTACTTCTCAAGAAAGTATAACATAACTGAACAATTGTGGGCCATATATGATAAAGAGTTGGCTTCTGTTGCTTAGTCTCTAATGCATTGGCGGTAACTTTTAAAAAGCGCCAAGCACACAGTTTTTTTGCGCACTGATTTCAAACTGCTCATAAATACTGGAAGACTCAGAAGCTGGCCCACCAACAAAGTGGAACTCATAGGGACCTCTTGAGTTTTGATTTTAAGATTAAGTTTGTCAAGGGATCCACGCATATCTTGCCAGACATTCTTAGTTACAATCCATCTGTGGGGCCTGATTCTATTGGTGACTCTGAACAAGTCACAGGAATTCTCCTTGAGCAAATCATGGCACCTTATCCCGCAACTATTGCCATGGTAGCTTTCACCACTCCATGCCCCTAAACCCAGACCTTAACCCCAAATTACCTCAGCCAAAATCACCGCCCCCACCACTGAGCCTGTTATTGAGTAGTAAAGCGCTCTTGCTAAGGGCCTTCCACCAAAGAGGGTTCTCTTCTGGATGATGTGTTGGTCCTGAAAGTGGTTAATGATGAAGGTCTTTGTCATGATTCCAATATGAGTGTACAATAATCTTAGTACTGCTAGGGAGGATTGGAAAAATCCGCCAAACATGATATTAGTTATGATTATCCAAGTGCCTTGGGACGAGGTGGTATGGGATATAGTGGGTTAATATAATGGATTGCCTCTAAACAAGACAATAAGGCAATAAGGCAATGTAGACATTTGATGAATACAAATTAAATCGCCTGAAATTAGGGTAATAGTGATCTAGAGAATAACAAGCCAAAATTGAGGAGAATCGGCAGAATAGAATAGTCCAAGCAATGAGAGCAGTATCATCCAAAGCCACTGTATATAAGTGATATGGGCGATTGAGAGAAGTTAAGTTGTTTATGGTAGAGAGAGCGGAACAGCGAGAGGTCGCTGTATTTATTAAAATAAATAAAAGAGTCGTGGGGCGATTGCTCCTATTATATAGTATATTCTCAGGTGTGTCCAAAGGACTGACAATCCCCACATCGTCTTTCTGTTGTTCAGTGAGTTTGATGTTACAAACAATATGGTGGATCCTAATGATACCGTCCTATTTTATAGCAGTCTTGAACTCATATTCAAGACTGTTCCCGTAAGGCTCCATCCAGATGGTATTCCCAACATTATAGGGTAACTTATTAATATGACAAAGTATGGGACCCTTCTGCCCTACATTCCCACGTCATAAGGGAACAATATGTTCCCCCCATTATGGGCACCCTGTTGTGAAGAAAAGTATCAACCTAATTGTTATAAAATTGGCAGTATGTGAGGGATACACCGAAGGGTTTTTGCACAAGTTCAACCCACTGAGCAACTAGGATCAACGATGTGAGGATCGTTGCCCTGAAAATAAAAAGAATATACTTATAAAATAAATATGGAGCACTCGCTCCCACAACTCTTCTTTATTTGTATTTAATACAGCTGATTATCGCTGTTCCGCTAACGCTAAAACTATCAAAACATACCCTCCTCAATCATCTCATCCCGCTTATATCATAGCAACTTCAGATGATAGTACTTACACAGCTTAGTAACTCAATTCGCCATATCTCATTGGTTACATCAATTTTTCATTCATCAATCTCATGACGCCCAATTTGAGGCGATTTTTCAACAACCCAATATCGCCTAATTTTGAGGCGCTCAAATTACCATTACTCATTGCACTCTCAGCAGATCCATCCTTATCGCCCTCATGACCTAGGGCTTATCATCCAGTCATATCGGAATCATGACATTGCCCCTCCTTGACTGGACAATAAGGCTACTATTGCTTATATGCCCAGAGGAACTTCGCATGCACTTGGTTGATGATCTGACCGCTAGCGGGGTCCTCAATAGTATATGCATCTATGCCTGTCTTCTCAATGACTACAAATGGCCCAATCCAGATACTGGCCAGCTTGTGTTTCTGGCCAAACCCATGTTGATAATGGAATAGGACCATGCCTCCATCCTTGAACTGTTCTAGGTCACTCCGCCATACCTGTTTGGTTGCCTGGCTTTTGATTCTTTTGGCTAATCTGAACAAGCATGCTTCTGTTTGTAATTTAATCAGCATATTCGTTAGAACAGTCAAATAGCGTTGTGGATCTATTCCGCCAGTGTCCTCTACACAGGCATATAGGAGGGAGGGCATGGCGGGGTGCCATCCATAAAACAATTGGAAATGGACTTTTCCCTGTGGCCAAATGGTAGCTAATGTTGTAGGCAAACACCGTGGTAGAAAGGAAGGTACTCTAATCAGAGGGCCTGTCTGTGACCAACTTCCAGAGTATGTTCACCAGGGTCCCATCAACCCATTAAATATTCCATTGGACTTGGGATGATATGGAGTTGTTAGAACCCCACGGATGGCCATCAGATCGTTTAGCTTAGGTAGAATGTGTGAAGTGAAGTTCATCCCATTGTCAGTAAGGATGAAATGGGACAACTGTGTCGCTGAATTATACACTCCATAACAAACTTGGACACCGTTAGTGCCCCCAAATCGCGTATTGGTCGCGCCTCAACTCACCTGGTCAGATGGTCGATTGCTACCAGGATGTATTTGGACTGGTTTGCCCCTGTTGACAAGGGACCCACCACATCAATAAAAACGGTGTGCCAGGCAAAGTGTGGCTTCACTAACTGGTATGAAGTTTTCTGGTGGAATGGCTTTTCCACTTGGCATTGGTGACAGAAGGAGATAGTATCAAGTATATCGAAGTTCATGCTTTCCCAGAAATACTGAGGCTGCAATAATTCCATGGTCTTACGTACTCCACTATGTCCAACTGCTCAATGTGCACTCTTAATAATATTTGGGCGGGCGGAAGGTCTTGGGATATTCATGGTAGTGTCCCCTATCCACTTATATAATTCCCCATTTTTCTGGAACATATTGGCCCTTATTCCGTCCAATGCCTTAATGACTGTGGCGGTTCATAGTCGTACTTGCCACTAAGCATCTTATCAAATAGGATATCACTCAAATCCGCCATAACTGCAATTGTAGGTAATCTCGCTAAACAATTAGCATTCTGGTGTTTTGCTCTGGGTCATTGATGAAATTCGAAATTGTATGCCTGCAATTTAAGAGCCCATCAGGCTAGACATCCTTCTGGTTCTTTAAGATTTTGTAACCAGTGTAGCGAAGCATGATCTGTTACAACTTTGAATTTCACCCCATGCAAATACACCCAAAATTGCTTATAAGCATAGATCACCACCAAGCACTCCCACTCGGTCATGGTGTAATTGCGTTCATGGCAGTTCAAACTGCGACTACAGTATGCTACGGGGTGCTCTTCTCCTTTTTCATCTTTTTGGGATAGGACTTCCCCTACAGCAGAAAGGGATGCATCTGTTTAAACAATAAACTCTTTTTCGAAATTGAGATAGCATAACACTGGCGCACTGGTTAATGCCATTTGAAGCATATCAAAAGCGCATTGCTGACGTTCCGTCCATTCAAACATAGTGTCCTTTCTTAATAACTCAAATAGTGGGCCCCAATACAGCTGAAGTTAGGGATGAATCGCAGGTAATATCCAACCATTCTCAAAAAGACCTGTATATCCCGCTTGCTGTTTGATGGGGTCATTTTTCTAATAGCTTCCACTTTGGCTGGTTGAGGTCTCAGACCTGTGGCATTAACCACAAACCCCAGGTACTCCAGCTGGTCCTTAAATAAGTGGCATTTCTGGGGTTTGATCTTGATGTTGGCCTCAGTGAGCCAGCAGAATACAGCTTCTAAATGGTCGTGGTATTCAGAGAAGGTTTGGGAGAAAACATTAATGTTGTCAAGGTATACAAGGACACATGACAGTTTTAGGTCCTCCAGAATAGTATCCATTGCTCGTTGAGACGTAGCTGGGGCATTACACAGCCCTTGTGGCATCTGGGTTGGTTGGAAAAGACCTTTGGATGTGATTACAGCGCACTTTTCCTGCTCCGCTGGTAGCAACTTGATTTTCCAGTAGCCTGAGATCAGGTCCATAGCTGAAAAGAACTGAGATCCCCCTAGTTGATCCAACGCGTTGCCAATCCACGGTAAGGGATAGGAGTCCTTTTTGGTGATGCTGTTGATCTTTTGGTAGTCTATTACTACAAAGTTGGTACCATCCTTCTTTTTTACAATTAGAATGGGTGAAGCCCACGGACTCTTGGATAGTTCAAGCATCCCTTGCGCTAATAGCTTGTCAATCTCCTCAGTTACTACATCTTCCACCAACCTTGATCAGTGTATCGGCCTTGACCTGATATAAAGGATGATCTCCAGTGTCCAGCCTATGAACCACCCCCCGCATGCATCCTAAAGCATGGTCATCAACAGCAAAAATCTCTTTATATTTTTGAAATAAAGCGATTGCCCTATCCTTCTGTAATTTCCAACAGCCCCATTAATTCATCACGGGATACAACTGCCATTACAGTGAGCTGTGGTTTGAAAGGCAGACCAAATTCCTCCAGTGACCCAAAGTCATGAACTGAAAGAACCTCCTCAATGGGGATTAAGTGTAAATATGCCACTATTTGGTGGCGGCGTATTTGCAGTAGTACCATTTGTAGATTTGCAAGTAAAACTTTGATCTCCCCTTGCCCTGGTAAAATAATGCCTGGGGCTACGTGGGCTCAAACTGTGATTGCTGATATGGCACAATAATTTCCCCATAGAGACCGTCTGGAATTTCAATCACCAAGTCAGTGTTCAATATAAATTGACGCCCAGATGGATTAGATATAGGTCCAGCAGCTCTAAGCGGCAGCCCTTGATATTAATATATCTGTTGAGGAAGGGCCCAGGTTTTGCCCTTTAACTGATGGTAGCGTACTGGAATTGCTCCGTTGCTATAAGCTAGGTTAATATTCCCCATATGCACCAGATCATTTGGTACCCCGTTAGAGGTGAAGTGGATTGGGATTCTCTGACTCAATATTTCAAAAAGTATCATTTGTCATATTAATAACAGCCCCATAGTGCCGCAAGAAGGCAGTTTCAATAAACAGATTATAATTGCTATTTGGTAACACTATAGCTGGAGCTACCATGACAATAGAACCAAACCTCAGCGGAAGCGCACTGTATGCTCCCTCAGAGACCATATTCTCCACTCCAGCAGTGCTGTATACCATCCAGTGTTCCACATCTGGTTTTAATGCCAACCTGGCCACCAATTTGGTGGAGACTATGTTGATGGGGGCACCGGTATCTATGATGGCATGGACTCAGGTCTTAGCTACAACCAGGTCACAGTAAGTACATTCAGAGTAGGATGCACTCGACTGTTAATAACATGGACATTTAAGGAATCCCTGTTTCCAAGGAAATATGCAATCCCCTCACCAATTCTTGGAAATTGTTTTATAATAGTTTTGACTGGAAGAGCGACGCTTACTGCTTGCAAGAAAGGTGCATCTGAGGAGGGGTCTAACTTTTCAGGGGTTACTTGGCTAAACATTTGATAAGCAAACAGCTCGACCTGCATCTGGGACCCCTTTTACGCCATAGTCGCTGACTGTACTTGTGTCAAAACATTCACCCCTCCAACTGGCTTCTGATATAAAACTGACTCATTGTGCAAGGAAACTTCCACTGAATATTCTAATTCAGGTTCAGGTGGGACATCTTGGTTTGGTATAGCGGAGACATAGAGTCCCTTCTCTACTCTGCTCTGACTTTTCCCCGGACATACTGTCCCAGCTGTACACAAGAGACCAGTTGATTAGGGCACCATCGTGCCAGATGCCCCTGACGACTACATTTGAAACAGATAACTCCATAGGGCCCACGTCCCTGATTAATATGATACAAACCACATCGAGAGTTGAGCTGGAAGTGATCAGCATAAACAGGTCTAGGGTGATAGTTGGCCCATGGATGATAAGCTGGAATGGGTTGGACGTTTAACTGCTGATGATAACCTGGTGAAATCTGAACTGGACTGCCAGTGTTCTCCAAATATGATGATTCAGCAGTTATAGCAGAAGGATTCCACTCAGCATTAGGTGGAGGGAAGTTGGATGATATACGGTGCAAAAACTGAACAAGTTTGAGCAAAGGTACATCTTCATCCAACAATGTGGCCATAACGTTATGTAACTCATGGTATGGCTTCACAGCAGAAGTCATCGCAATACACACATCAGCTTTGGATAAAACTCCAGCCCCAATTAGCACGTGAGCTTCCACCATAAATTGCTCAGCAAACGCGGTGAGGGTTCATTCCACTGAAACTTGATGGTCAAAAATTTGGCCTTCCACTGTGACATCTTCGCAGTTCCGCCAACAACCATAGCACCATGTCTTTGACTTCTTGGTATATAATAGAACTGCCTGAAAGATAACAGATGACTTGATCAGCACTTCTGACATCCAAGGAAGAAATTAACAGTTTTGCTCTTCAACAATCTTAGAATCCTTCAGTTGCAATCTCAAATCACTTAAAGTACCCATAAATATTCCCTTTGCAATTGAATGGAAGCATCTTATTTCAGTATACCTCCTGGAGCAGCTCATCTTGTTTTTTAAGCACAGCATCCAACGCCAGTTTCAGCTCCAAATAGGCAACTGACCCAGAGTGTTGGGTAGGATATTTATCAAAACTAAATTGATGCAACATATCTGGCAACTGAGTTTTTATCATAGTATAATTGATCAATGGGCCCCCTGTAGTGAGCACCACTGTTATAAAATTGACATTATGTGAGGGATAAACTTAAGGGCTTTGGAACAGGGTTCAACCCACTGAGCAACTAGGATCAATGATGTGAGGATCGTTGCCCGGAAAATAAAAGAATAGACTTATAAAATAAATATGGAGCACTCGTTCCCACAACTCTTCTTTATTAATATTTAATACAGCTGATTCTCGCTGTTCCGCTAACACTAAAACTATAAAACCTACCCTCCTCAATCATCTCATCCTGCTTATATCATAGCAACTTCAGATGATAGCACTTACACAGCTTAGTAACTCAATTCGCCATATCTCATTGGTTACATCAATTCTTCATTCATCAATCTCATGACGCCCAATTTGAGGCGAATTTCTAACAACCCAATATCGCCTAATTTTGAGGCGCTCAAATTACCATTACTCATATCACTCTTGGCGGATCCATCCATCCTGCCCTCATGATCTAGGGCTTATTGTCCAGTCATATTGGAATCGTGACACTAATAAAATGTGGGTATGATTGGGAAGGCCTTACAAAGGTTTTTTTGTGGATTAAAGACTGTCTAATGCGCACCTGATCCAAGTCTTAATGGACAGGGCATAATGTTCTTAACCTCTACAAAAAGCAGAGGTGCCATGGACCACATTTTCGTTGGACTTTATTGTAGGTTTACTAGCATCCCAGTAGTATGAGATGGTCATGATGGTGGATCACTTCACAAAATATGCCATCTTCATTCCCTTCTTGACAACAACCTCAGCAGAAGAGATGGTGCGACTGTCTGTGTCTCATGTCTTCTCACTATTTGGATTGCTAGGAGGTAATCAGCAATAGAGGCCCTCAGTTTTACTTCAAGATTTTTGAGCCATTGTGCGACATGCTGAAGAATAAACCATGCAAATAATACCACCCTCAATCTGATGGTCGAATTGAGAGAACTAACTAGTCATTGAAGCAGTATCTCAGATGCTATGCCACCTTTTCTCAAGACACCTGGGATCACTTCTTCCTCTGGCCCAGTTTCATACAACAACTCTTTACATGCCTCATCGGGGTGTCACCCATGTATGCCAACTTGGGGTACAATCCTGCCTTCACCATTGGACCCCAAATCTGCAGCAATATGCTAGCTTCTGAAACTTTGTTAAAAGCATCCAGAAGGTGCATCACCAGGTCCAACAACACTTGACCAAATCAACTAATGATGCCAAACGATTTTCTGACAAAAAGCACCATGCGACCCTAGCTTCCAAGTAGATGATTTTGTCATGGTTGATACTAAGAAATTACACCTCAAGGTGCCATGTCGTAAGTTGGCCTGTAAGCATGCAGGGCTCCTCCCTATGTCTCAGGTGCTAAATAATTGACCCTTTCATGTGGAATTGCCCTGCACTGGTAAATATACAACTCTTTTAGGCCTTCACCTATCCCCATTAAAGGGACAGAAGCCAGCGGATATAGAGACTATTATGGTGAAAGGTGCACCTAAATTTGAAGTGGAGCTAATCTTGAATTCTCAGAGAGTCAAACGCAGTTTGCAGTATTTGGTATTTTAGAAAAGGTGCCCATCTTACAAAGATAGTTGGATTTCGTTCAAGGATAGCAAAAAAGTCAATAATTGATTACTGAGTTTAATAAGACCAAACCAGAGGCACCATCACCTTACCTTCCCTGAGAGTATGCCATTATAATTTTTATTTCCTACTTCTCGCAAGAACTATGCCTTGGCAAAGGCCCCAAATGGGGAGTAATACCTTCCTTCTAGGAAAGGGTGATGTAAAGCCCTTGGTTACATCTATCAAGCTTTACAGAGCTATGCACATCTTTAGGACCATGGAGGATTTAACCCCAAGGCCCTGCCCCTTAAACAGCTATCTGGCTTTGGGCCTACCCCTGACAAGGTATGGGTGGATGCTGCTCAATCTTGTTTGCCACATGCCTATCCAACATACATTTCTCACCCTAAACTAATAAAAGTCTAAAAATTACAACTTTTTTATAAAAGAATCAAATATTATTGAGTAGATTAAGAAACTCAAAAACTTCCACAACCAGGGATCCATGTCTCTCCCCTAAGCAGGCTGTATAATCATGAGCTAGTTTAAAAGAGAAAATTTTATATATTAAGTCAAATTTGAACAAGAAGTTAAAAAGAGATGGCTAAAAATGGGGTTAAATCCAACTCTCCATTATGAAATTTAAAAATCAGATTCAGACATTTACAATATGGGAAAAACAACCTGAGAATAGCTTGAAAAGTCGGCTTATACTATTGAAGGTTAAGTTGGTGTTTAGACCATAATTAATGAATTATAATTGGTAATCATTCCTAAATATCGTAGTTCAGCTTTTATGACCTCCCTCCTGTAAACCTTGGGGAGCAAACCTGCGGCTTAATTGTGAGGAATTTTAGTTCTGTGCCAAGAAGGGGAGGAAACCAGCAACCATCCCTTTTGTAACCATGGGCGATTTAGCCTATGTGGTAGATGAGAGGTGGGTGACAGAGACACCCTTGAAAGTCGCACCTCACTCCCCTCTGCCAACTACCCATGAGTTGATACAGAAAATTTAGGGTGTGTGTTGGGAAGTGGCGGCGTCCAGAGGCCCTCATCAGCAGAGTGGTGGTAGCAATTCTCCCCATAAAAGGGTTCTTCCACTGTATCTAGTCTTACCAATAATTTAAGTCAAAATCTTGGAAAAGTAATCAATCATGTTATAGGAAGCTTGGATCCCCCAACTGCCATTCTTTTATTGCCAGGTAATATGAGCCCATCCCTGACAGGCATGGGTGTAATAAACCCTTTCTCTAATAATAGGACCGCCCATATGTGGCCCATCTGTGGGCGCAACCTGCTGTCTTCTGGAGGGGTCATCACACCAATTGCAATTTTAGCGGGAAAGTTTCTTGAAAGAGGATTCATTGATAATTTGGTTGGGCAGATTGGATCTTGAATTGTATCAGTACCAATTTAGGGTGGTGATATACCATAGTTGAATCACATAATTATACCTGACATCAGATTCAATTGTTTGTGCTCCCCTGCTTTTTGTGAGCTTATATGACAGCAGACACCAACAGGTTCTGCTGTCACTCCATTTTTTCCCTTTCCACCTTTTAGTTCCAATAAAAAAGATCCTTAAGAAATCATATAAATTATTTGTGAACTCAAGTAGTCTGCTGGACATTAAGTGAATATAATTGTCTTTTGATAATCTCTGGCTAGTGCTCGTGGCTTCCCTATTACTTTTTCATCACACATATGGATGGCTTCTCAAGAGTTATTCTGGATGGTGTTATGGGTGGCAACTCATCTGAGTGCCAGCGAAGTCTTATTATTATCAGCACGCTCCATGACATTATGGAGCAACCCAAATTCTCATCCTTCTCCACCATTCTTAATGAGTTGGGTGCTGCGTTGATTTTGTTTTATAAATGGAGGGTCCAAACTTTGGTTAAGGTAGTGGTTGCCAAAGTGTTGGATCGTTTTTTGAATCACAACATTTATGCTGCAATTAAAGAATATCACCTGAACTAAACAACAGTAGATAGTTAACACCACATTGAGTGTAAGAACGCTTTGGTGTCCTATCTTCCCTAGCTCTTTCCAGTTTGTACAGGTCGTAAGTGTGAGGGTGCTATATGTCCTGGTTGCTGTTGATCTCCTCATTTTACCATCTTAGGTTAAAGTGATAGTATTCTCACTGCTGACTCAGAAGATCCTGGAGAGCATATGTATGTGAATACGTTGGTGCCATTGTTGTCTGTAGTATGGCAAGTGAAGGTTGAGGTTGTCCAGGTGACTGGAGCCACAGTTTACTCCTTTGAGGATGGGTCGGCGGTTGGGGCAGTGATTACTCCTTACCCCCAATTATGTCTTATGCAGTTGGAAATAACAAGTTTATGCCTACTAATTGTTACCTGTTAAAATTTAGTTAAGATTGCATGTGGTTCCGTTGAGGCTTTCTTGGATACAGGAGCAGCTGGGAACTTTATGAGCTTTCAAGTCGCCCAGAATTCTAATCAAGAACCTTGATTCTGGGTCCTCAGTATTGAGTACATCATCGTCCTTGATGACTTTTTAAACAGTGAGACTTACCTTACCATAATTGGTGCATTAATTTGGCTTCTGCGACCAGTTTACTGTGGTGCCAGATTTATTACCATTATCTTTTGGGTTGGGTGGTGGCGGAGGCAAAAGGTTAGTATTTAACTGGAGCCCAACCTTTTGTCATTTGTTAATTTTCACATATGTGGCAAGTCCCATTCATCAATACCTTTTTCCCTGATGGAGCGTTGAGGCTGATTGTTTCAATTCCCTCCCCCACTGAGTTGCCGCTGTACTTCGCTTCTAATTTGTTGCAATACAAGGACATGCTCAATATGGAGAAGGCCAACTGTCTTCACTCCCACTCTGAGTATGATCTGGCCTTTCACATGACAGTGAATTTAACGAATATCTATTTCCCCTGTATCCTTATATGGAATAAGAGAATAAGGCCCTGTAGGTGTGGTTAGATGATATGTTCACAAAAGATTAGAATATGCGAGAATCCTCTCCCATCAATTTCCTAATCATTTTTGCTCAAAAGGCTGATAATACTTTGCGCCCTTGCATGGACTATGGTCATCTGAATTATATCACAGCGCATAATCTATTTCCGCTTCCCCTTGAACAAACATCAGTCAGGTTATTGCCAAATCCTGGGTGTTTTTCAAGCTTAATCTTGTGAACGCCTTAAATTAAATTTGGGTAGCTGAGGGCAGGAGTGGCTTACAGCTATCTGTACAAGAAGGGGTATTTTATAGTTCCGCATAATGCTCTTTGGTCTCGAAAAATTCCCAGTACCTTTCAGCGGATGATCAATGATGTTCTGGGTGATTTTCTTTTCATGTATGAGGTGACATACAACAATGTTATCATGGTTTACTACCCCATTCCTGATCAGCATGCAAGGGATCTGGAAGTGGTACTGGCGGCACTGAAGAAGGCTGATCTATATGCAATGCCCTCAAATGTTTCTTCTTCAGGTAAGAGGTTGTCTTCATGGATAACCTTATCTTGAAGGATGATTATGATATCCCGCCTAGCAATTTCAAGTCAACTCTTACTGGATCACGCTCAACACGAAGAAACATCTGCATAGTTTTTGGGAACAATTACTTTTTTGAAATATTCTAGCCAGCGCTTTCACAGCTTATGGCACCTTCTAATCCCATGACTGGGAATTATGTTCCACTTAAATGGACAGTGGATTGCTAGTGCGTATTTGAGGCAATCAAAGAGGTTTTTGTGGCGCTACCAGTCCTCAAGCACACTGATTCCACCCAGCCTTTTATCATGGCATGTGATGCATCAACGGCTGCAGTGGGAGCAGTCCTGCTTCAGGATCACGATGGGATGGAACATCCCGTTGCCTACTTCTTTCATAATTTTTACCTCAGAATAAACATGGCCATATATGACAAGGAGCTTGCCATGCGGTGATGTGGTCACTCATTTACTGGTGTTACCTTCTTATATGTGACCGAATTGAAGTAGTTATACACATGGACTACCAAGCTCTAATGTATTTCTAAAAACCCCAGGAGTTGTTGAACTGGCAGGCTCAGACATTCTGCACTTGTGCAGCTTTAGATTTTTAGTACAAGTTTATAAAGGAGGTGCTAAATATTCTCCCCAATCTGCTAAGTTGGAACCTTCCCTGGGTCTGATGGAGGAGGAAATGCAAGTGTTGAAAACAGTGGAACCTTCCACCCAGATTCTCGCCATGGCTTCTCCCACAATTTTTAGGGCATGCTGGGCGCCTGATGTTCTATTTGTATTTGGGTGCTGGTGGGTCAGACATCCTGCTTGAAGGAGAAGGAGCTGTTCAACCAGTTGGGTGCATCAAACCACAAGGGTACTTATTACTCAGTAGTGGAGGGGCGGATTTTGTTTCATGGCCAGGTTGGGGTGCCTTCCCAATTCTGGGATGAATTAATATCCACTCACCATGATCCCCTGGAGGTGGGCTACCCAGGGCACAAAAAGTGCCTCAATCTAATAAAGTGGATGTTCAACTGGGTGGGCATCTCCAGGGATTTGCTGGTTTAGATTGTTAATTGCGTGCCATGTGCACGCTAAGTCTGATATACTGGGGGAGAATGATCTCCTCCATCCCCTAAAGCAGGCACAAGGTAGTAGACCTCAAAATTCATCAACTTCATTGTGGAGCTCCCCCATTCCAATGGGTTGATGCAATTATTGAGGTCATGGACCACTTTAAAATTTCTCCCCCTTCATTCTATGTATGGCTGCCATTACTTCAAAGGGACAGACCAGCTTTATGTCCGCCATATTTTCTCAATGTTTGACATACCCCAGGAGGTGGTAAGTGACTATATGCCTCAGTTTACAGCTAGTTTTTGGTCTGCCATCTTGGCAATACTAAAAATCCAGCTGTGATGGTCCACTGCGTACCATCCTCAATCCAGTGCATATATGGAGCGGGTCAACCAAATCATTAAACAATACCTCTGCTGTTACATCTCCGCTGCAAAGGATACTTGAGCTGACAATCTTCTCATGGTGCAGTTTGCATACAACAACGCCACCCATTTGTCAACGGGGTTCTCCCTTATAGGGCTACTTTGGAGTATATCCCCTCCTTCCATATTGGTCCCTGCCTTCTCCCTGAAGTACCTGCTGTCAAGGAGAATCTGAAGCAGATCTTTAGTACCCAATCTCTGGTTTAGGAGCATCTGACTAAGGCAATAAGTGATAACAAGCAATTTGCAGATAACAAGTGCCTCCCTGCCTATGATATTAAGGTGGGTTTTTTGGTTATGCTTGATATGAGACACCTGAAGATGATGGTTCTCACACAAAGTTTGTGAGATAGTGTTCTAGTCCCCATGTGGTGGAGGAAAGTTTGATAAGTGGGGCTTTCTGGTTGTCCCTCCCCACTCATTGGAAGCATCACCCAGTCTTCCATGCTTCTCATTTGCCCTTTTTAAGGGAAGTAACCCGCTATCCCAGAACGCATTGTAAATGAGAGCTCAAAAGAAGCGCAGGTGGATGGCATTCTGGCATCACGGAAATCATGTCACATGTTGCAATATGTGGTTGCGTGGAAGGTATTTCTCTCCTATGAGAACAGCAAAGTTAGTGCTGTGATTGTGCAAACTACCATGAGTTGGTGGAAGCCTTCCACATTGCACACCCAGATGCTCTCCACCCTCCTCATAAGGTTGCCTCCATATTAGCAATCAAGGTACCTAAAGTGCATAAGAATGTTGCACTTACCCATGTTCCTGGGTTTGTGCTTCCCAAGTTTAAAAAGGGAAAGGTAATGGAAGCATTGGGAGCAACCCCTGCAGCATAATTAGGAAGAATTCCAGTTCCACACCAAGAAGGGAGGAAACCAGAAGCTATCCCTCTTGTCATCATGACGATTTAGCCCATGTGGTAGATTAGAGGTGGGTGACGGCTTACTTATTGAAAGTCGCATCTCTCTCACCTATGTCAGCTACCCAATAGTTGGTAAAAAAGTTTGGGGTGTTTGTTGGGAAGTGACGGTGACCAGAGGCCATTGTCTGCAGATGGGTGGCAGCAATTATCCCCTGAAAGAGAGTGATTATGAGAGTTCAAATTCAATTTAATAGATCAAGTCAAGATCTGGAGAAGGTAAATCAAGTCAGTGTTGGGCTTGAAAACCCTCAACCGCCGTCCTTTTCCATCGCTAGCAAATATGAGGCCAACCCCAACAGGTATGGGTACAATAAACCCTTTCCCTACTCAATGGGACCGCCTATATGTGGCTTGGCCATGGGTGCAACCTGCTTTCCACTGGAGGGTCATCATTACGATAAGCGCAATTGTAGCAGGAAAATTTTCTCACATTAAAAAAATAATGCTAATTTGGCTAAAAAAACAAACCTGAATCAATATCAGCACCAATTTATGGTGTCATTCTGCTGTAGTAAAATTGTGTAATTATTCCTGACACCAAATTCAAGTTTTTTCATTCTCTATTTTTTGTGAGCTTATAAGGCAGCAGGCCCCAACAGGTTCCACTGTCACTTTATTTTTTATCTTTCTACCTTTTGGTTCAAATAATTAAAGATCCTTAAAAAATCAAATTTTACCTGTGAAGTTAAACAGTCTTCCGGACAATTAGTGACTATAATTGCCAATTTTGGAAATCTCTAGTTTGTGCTCGCATCTGCCTTATTACTTTTTCATCTCACAATATAAATGCTTTACCAGAGGTATTCTAGCTGGTGTTTTTTGTGGTAATACATCATGAATGCCAGCGCAATTTTATAATCAGCACGCTCCATGAAACCCCCCCAGACAAGCCTAAAACACATCATCCTACATATGGTAAGATGTTGAATTATTGTTTTCATTTTTCAAATAAAGATATTGCCTTAAAAAGTTCTTATTTTCTTATTTAATTTTTATCAGAATTTATATTAAAATCCTCGGTTCTGGTAATTATATTTAGTGGAGCTTCCTAAGGATATCATTTATTGTTTAAGTTAAAGGAAGCTTCCACCCCAAAATGACAAGGAAACTGCCTTCTTTACATCCTTTGAACTGTGATGAAGCGCAGCTGAGTAGACTTTGCCTACTGTTGTTGCTGCTGAAGCACCCACATTCAAAAAATAGTTTTCTCTTGGCACGTTCCCATACTAACAGTGACCTTGGTAAATACATGAATATTTCTAGCTCTTCTTCTAGTACCTCCAAATTGTGGTTATGGCCAATAGGATGACAATTGGGGAGGACACTGCACCCTTGGTCTATTTGCTCAATCTGCTTATGTAAAGCCTCATTCCTCACTAACTATTTTGCTTCTTCAAGGTACATCAGAGTTTCAGCATGATAGTTAGTAGACCCAGGGGCCTAAAGGTCCTTTAGGGGCCTTGTGGCCCTTATGCTCTGTTAAACCATTAGACTTTATAGGCCCTCCAGGCCCTTGAGACTTATTAGAAACATCAGCTCCAGCGGGGTCTTAGGGCCCTTGAACTCCTGTTTCTGCCAATAATATCTGGAATCATTGTTTCAGTCCTTCAATTAATGTCTCCACTTAGATCATGCATAGCACAAAGGTCAATTTGAGAGTTTAGATTTGTTCAGCAGTTTCAGAAGAGGTTTGTTGCATATATTTGCATACATTGGTCACTAAATCTTATAGATGATGATCTAGTTAGTTATCCATGTAGCCCGTAATTCCAGATTCCAATAAAGGTGATTTGCTTTTAGTATCATTGACGAGGCATCAATTATCCTGGATTGCCTCATGGTTATCTTAGACAAATGCAGATGCGGCTTCATAGAAATTGGCAAGGTTGGAGTTGAGGCTCTTTATCAAGACCAAGTGATGTAACACCTCCTTATGATTTGGTCCTACTAACTGAGAAAGGTAATAAAGAGCTGCATGTATGAAAAGGTGGAGGTAGGGCTCCACCCCATTGGCAAACTTATTAGTATCCAGGTTAGCTGAAACATAAAGCCTTTGCATGTAGGAGGGTATGGCTGTGGCTCAGGATTGGCCAAATCATCCTTCACTTGAGTAAATCCCATTTAAGAGCTTCTTAATAAACCGCTAATGTTGTCAGGCTGAAGCTAGTATCGTTTACAGTCTAATATGAACAAGTTAAACTAAAAGGTGGAATAGAACTCCAAACTCTTAGGTTTTATGGGTGGTATATCATATTGAGATGTATTACTCCATGAGTTTATACTTCCTGCCCCATTAGAATGAAATTCATTGTAAAATTTATTGTCCATTTTAAGATTGACGTTTTTACTATATCAACTTAGGCTCCTCTGTAGTGTGCACCACTCTCAACTTCACCATACTAGTGAAGCCAGAGTATTGCTGTTTTAATTTCCTGGAGATGTCCTGTCTGGTAACTCTAGCTTCCTTTAAATGCAAAACGTGGCAGAATGGCTCCTGAAAGGTTATGGCTAAGAACTTTTTGCATTCAGTAGGGTCTAAAATTGGCAACTATCCCTAATATCGACTGCTAACTCTAATGTTGAGAAATCCTAAAAGAAACGTAAAGTATATGCTATACAAATTTAAGAATAAGCTTTTGGAATAACTTTATCAGGTCAAAATCTTTAAATATCTATAAGGTGAGTGGGGACTTTGTGTCAAGAGAGCGCATGGGCCTTCCTTAATCAGGGTCTTCCCTTCTCAACCAATATGAGGGTCAAGGAGCCATCCTCCTCTGTCAACTTCCATATTGTTGCACCCCGTAGTTCTGGGGCTTCCAGGTTGTAGCTCTAGTTTTCAAAATGCAGTTGCATCATGGTTGTTAGGAGGTGGATTAGTCTGGATTGTACCTTCTAGAAATTTCTGAATTACTATAGTTTCTTTGCCCATTTTGTTGACATTGATTCATTAGGCCATAATTTAATTGTCTTCTCAAGGCTTGATCTCAGAGGAGGGTGTTCAAACCATTCATCACTTCAACCTTAAATAAGTTTTTATTGTACGTCATTGCAAGTTCTTAAACTGTCTCTAGTTAAAAAATATATGCTAACTATGATAGACATCATTAAATTTAAATCCCAGATTTATTTATTTTAAATTTTAAAACTATTGTGGGGAAGGCTGACCATGGAATGGACACTTCTGAATATGACTCAGAAGAGACAAGACTTAGTACCAGGGGAGGCACCCCAGAGAAGCGATGCTATCTCTTGTTGCCAGTGGGAACGCCACTTATGGGGAGGAGGAGGAAACGTGTGAAGGGGCCGTAGCCACAATTGAACACGTGTGGAGGAAGGGGTCTGATTTGATGAACCAGACTGGGAACTAGGAGGAGACCAGCTGTCGGCAACGCGGTGTGAGGTATCCAAACATCCACGCTTGAAAGTGGTCCACCAAATGAGACCGGAATCTGTGGACAGCTTCTGGGAGGGTGGAGGTGGAGCCTGCGATGGCATCTAAGACAATCGTGTGGATGCTCCACATGGCGATTGAAACCACCAAAGCATGGAGGGAGGGTGGAAGGGAGGAGGCCATTGATAGAGCAAACATATCTCTCACCAGACTGAAGGGATGCGTTTGATCCTGGCCCAGCAGACGTTGAACTTCGCACCTTATCACTTTAGAGGTAGGGCACTTTTCCAGGCGGTGGTACAGCGTTCCATACTGGCCACACACAAAACAGGATGAGTGTAAAGCGCTAGAGCGCTCAGATGTACGATACACCCACCTCAGGCAGCGCCACACATGGGAGCGGACTTGAGGCTGCAACAGAGGATGGTGTACGGATTTCCAGATAGTTTTTTGGGTCTCAATGGAATAAGGGATGTCCATCATGTCCAGGTATTCCACCCTGGATAGGACATGGGGCTGAATGGGGATCACGCCGTCCTGGATGGGTAGCCCCTGTACCTCTTGTGTGAACTGAGGAGAGGGGCAGCCTTTTTGGGTTGTATGTCCGCTAATACGAATTCTCCACTCAGCGCTCCACATGGAGAGTAGGATTCGTTTGTAGTGGGTTTTAGTCCCGTGAGGACCTGTGGACGATGTGTGTGATGCGAGGTATTTCATCAGGGAGTGGGGGTTCAATGGATTGTTGAGGCCCAAAGCATGGGATAAGTTGGAGCGGGCTGCATGGGACCAGTGTTGGGAGGTGAGTGTAGGGGCGGTGACGGCCGCAATCCAGGTGCCCAGGATCTTGGCAGCATGGGCTTTGAAGTCAAGCAGGCCCATGCCACCATGATGATGAGGGCCAAACATGACCTCTAGCCGCACTGGTGGAGGGCGGCCTGACCAAAGCCATCCTTTCAGCAAGGCATACAAGGATTTGAAGAAGCTTGGGGAGAAGGGGATGGCGTGAGCTCTGAACCAGACTTTGGAGAGGAGCATAGAGTTGGCTAAAACAACCCTGCCAGTAAGGGAAGTAGGGTGGGCTCTGAGAGAGGCGATTTGCTTCGTCACGTTGTCCAGAATATGGCACTCCATTACTGCTGTCGTATATCCGCCTGCCTCCATCCACACGCCCAGATGGCGTACCAGTCCTATGGTAGGACGTGGCATGAAGGGGAGCACCAGTGGAGTGGTGTTTGTTGAGTTAGTAGGGCGAGGACGTGGGCGAGCAGATGGGCCAGGTTGGGAACTAATTTCTGGGGCCCAGCAGTTCTGAAACTGACCAAGGAGGATGATTTCGGTTTTGGAAGCATTCAGTGCCGCGTTGCTTACCCAGGAATACTCCTGGATGAAAGCTTCAAGCGCGCGTGCATCTTGATTATTAGACACCCCAACCACACAATCATCTGCGAATGCCATTATCTTGACTGGGGCTTGGCCTGGCACATGGATATCAGTGAGTTGGGCATTCACATTTCGCAGTAGTGGATCAAGGCTGAAGTTGTATAATAGTGGGCTGAGGGGGTCCCCTTGTCGCAAGCCCCTTTGAGGGCGGACTACTTCCGTTAGGAAGCCAGGGCCACGCACTGCCAATGTTGCAGATTCCATGAGCAGCATTACCCAGTTGATGAAGTGAGGGGGTAGGCGGAATTAAAGGAGGCAGGCCCTAAGGTATTCCCAGTTTACTCTATCATAGGCCTTTTGTTGGTCCAAGAATACAAGTGCCCCAGAGGCTGTGGACTGACATACATTAGCCACAGAGTGCACGTTATCTCAAATCGACCTTCTGGGGATGAAACCGAATTGTTCTGGGGAGATGGTGGCAGATGCTACAGTCCCTAACCGGTTAGCCATGATTTTTGTTAAAATTTTAGTGTCTGTGTTTGTTAGAGAAATGGGGCGCCAGTTGGCTAAGTCTAGCTTATCCCCTTTCTTGAAGAGTGTGACAGTAAAGGCCTCATGTCCTCCTGGTAGGAGGCACGTTTCCAACAGGCTTTGGTTAAGTGAGGCGAGTAGCAATGGGGATATATATTTGAAATATTTTTTGTAGAACTCATATGGAATGCCATATGGGCCTGGGCATTTTCAGTTTGGCGCACCACGAATGGCTGTCCATAATTCAATCGGAGTAATCAAATTCATTATTTCTGGGTATCAGAAAATGGTGCAGATGTGGGCTCAGTCGAGAAATTCCGCCACTTCAGCTGGCTAAATTGGATCAGATTGATACAACTCAGAGCAATACTTTTGCATTTCAATTGCCACTTCAGCCAGTGTATCCGCAATGGAATTATCCAATCTTTGCACCTAAATACAGGCCACGCTCTGGTGTGGTGCAAATTTTTTTATAAAGAAATGTGCGGTGCACTTGTCGCCTTTTGTGATGCGTGTGGCCCTGTACTGAACACAAACTCAATGTTTGTGTTGTCTTTCAAGTTCGTTGAGGTGAGCAGCTGCCTCCGCCCACTTCTGGCCCCATGCAGAGCTGTATCCTGTAACTGGGATGTTGGACTCCAAGTGGGCCAACTCTGCTAGAGCGCGCGAGATAACCGCTGATGTGGCTCTTGAGTGTCTGGAGGAGAGATGACGATAGTAGCGGATGGTGTCATCTTTGAAAGTTGCCCATGTGGAAATGGGGTCTGCACAAAATGGTGCAACAAATTTTTTTGCCAAAGTTGCCTCTTCCACCCACGTGGAAATTCCTGGTGACGCGAGCTCAAGGGGCAGATTTTGCACCAATGTGGGGCCTTTGCAACTGTGATGGGTAGGTGGTAGGTTAGCGAGACCAGCCGGTGGTTGGAGAATTCCATTTTTGTTGTTTTGAAGTGGGAGATGTGGGGTTGGAATTTCGCCAGCGTTAGAATAAGGTCAATGTGGGTCATGGACTTTAATTGGCCATTGTGGATGTGGGGATGCATCATGTTTTCAAGCAGCGGGGCATGTCATGGCAGCGCATCCATTAACCTGAGGGTGGCCTTTTGAACGCGTAGTTCTACATGACCCTGGGGGGCGTGGGGTGAGGAAGGCCACCGGTCCATTGGTGTGTTTAGCCAACAATTCATGTCGCTGACTAGGAAAGAGTCTGGGGGTAGTGGGAGGGATTTGACCAATGAGAAAAATTCCTGATGCTCGCGTGCACTGTTTGGGGCATAGATATTGATGATTGCATGTGCTACGTCAGCCCACGAGAAAGTGACAACAAGCACTTAGCCATTTAGGAATGTTTCTGAGGCTAAAAATTTGAAAAAATTATTTTTCTGAATTAGCACCCCACAGTGCTTTGACCAAAAGGATAGGGATGGGAGGAGCATTGTTTTCCAAGCTTCCTCAGAACCTCGTGGACAGTGGGACTCCTGGATGGCCAGGATATCCACGGGTAAATTGTGTTGTAAAAAACTCAGTTTCCTAGCCCGGACAGGGAGGCCTTGAGTCTGGCAACAATCAACATCCCTAAAGTGAAGGTTTTTCCCCATTGCACCTTAGGTGCGAGGGGGTGGGCACCCAGGCCCACCAGCCTCTTCTAGATCCCCATGGGCCTTCACAGCAGCGCGGGTGTTAGCAGCAACGCTATCAGAGTTTTTGTTGATTTTTGTGGAAAGAGTCGCGTTGGCTTTAGCCTTCACTTTTTGTTTTTTCAACGTCGGACAAATTTTTTGCGGTGCAGATGAGTTTGGTGCACCGTTGAGCGGGTCAAAAAAAAATTTTCAGGTAGGATGGGTCCCAAGTCAGTTTTGACTGGAGCTTGGGTGCAACAATTGGGTGAGATTGAATCTCCCATCAGATCCTCGGATTGAGTGGCCCACTTGGCATGGGCTTCCCAATCTGATTGGTTGATGGATTCCTGAGTTGCTTCAACCACGAAGGTTTCCATGTCCTCCTGGCGTTGTGAGTGTGGGATAGCGGTGGTGGCTTTGGCCGCTTCCTTGGCCGCAGCCCTATGGGCCTGCTTGGCCTTCTTCCACTCTTTCAGGGAGATAGGCTTTACCAGTAGGTAGCAGCCTTGTGCTCTTCACGGGAAAGCCTCTTTGGTGCTTGCAGTTGGTTCATAGTGCGCCTCTCCACTGGCCATGGCCGCCAAGGGGTGCTCTTGGAATGTGACGCCCTCCTTGATGGGGCATGCATGCGCCTTGTGGCTGAACGCATCACAGTGGGTGCAAATGGGGAGCGCGCTGTCCATGGTCACCCGGAATGGGTGGGTGGTATGCCCTGCAATATTAATAAAAGTGGAGTGTGGGATCTGGGTTAGGTCCTTCGCGATCTCCTCAGTTGGGGTCAGAACTGCGATGGCTTTGCCAGTGCACAGGTGTGGCATCAGCATGAAGCATTGCATTTCGAAAGATTGTATTTTGCCATATATGGCGAGACCATCTTTCAGGTGTTGTTCCAAAATGTCATATTTTACCGTAGTAGGCAAAAAGTCAAATGTGAGGAAAATTTGGTTTAATTTTGTCCATCTGGTGCATTTGATTTCAACGACCCATTGCCCTTTGGGGAGGTTGACCACTACATGCAACACTGCAGCATCATCTGCTGCCTTTTTGCTTTCAAAACCTAGGTCCAGCCAACCGCGTGACATGGAGTGAGGTGCAATGTACACTGCAGTTGGGAAAATTGTGTGCACATCTTCACAAAATTTTTCCCACAAGGCCATTTTTTGGATATCCAGAAACACGCGGACTCTGAATTCCACCAACGAAAGTGGCTGGGAGTGTGGCGTGTTGATGTACTGGTTGCATCATGCTTGCCATGAGAGTATCTCTGGGGAAATAGTGACCGCCAGTTTTTTAAAATTTTTGTCTATTCTGCTGGATTCTCCGGGGCGTTTTTGAGTGTTGGAGGCCGCGGGCCTTCCACCTGCTCCTCTTACCTTGCTTGCCCAACTGCTCCCTGACATGGGCGCAGACTTATCTCCTCTGTGAGATTATCAAACTAGATTCAGTCTTGAATTGAATAGGTTGCAAAGTGATTGCAACGAGATAGAAAAGTTTGCCAGATTTGACTATTTTAAACTTTAGTTAAAATTTTCTTAAAGTTTTTTCTTTATAAAGTCAAGTCTTAAGATTTTAATAGAATTCAGTTTATTGTTTTATAAAAAAATTAATTTTAGTTAAATATGATATAAAACATGATCAATTGAAAAAGTTTAAGGATAAAAAATTATGAATTGTATCTCATAGTAGCCTATATTTGACTACAATAAGCAAATTGTATAATGTTAATTGCCACCAAAACTTATTTCTTTTTTTAGCACTAGTGGCGCTCAATCTAAATGGGGAGCTGCCATGCATCTTTATTTGTGAATGAGCCAAATAAAGGGATTATTAGAAAATAAAGAAATCCTAATATAGCCCCTAAGTTATCAGCTTAGGAAATCTTATCAGAAGGTGAGGATGCTTTGGGGAAACTTTTGTCTGGCGCCCTCTTTAGCTGGCAGACCATGGCGGACAGCATAGGGGTTGGGGCATCAGAGACATGTGGCATAAGGAGGCATAATTGGGGTTTTCTTTGTTAATGAGGCCAGCGGTGTCCATCGCCTCAATGTATTGAGCAAGTTGATGCTCAGCAAAAGTGATGAGAGCAGGCACACAAGTGAAAGACTTGAAGCGCTGATGTCTTTGGGATAATTGGGGGCAAAAAGAGAGGTTTTTGCTGCATCAATGCAGGCACGGCTCACACCAAAAGCAAGATCCTCAATTTTGTATTTAGCATCCTCATCAAATTCATGGGGAAATTTGGTATGGGAATACCCGCAACATGGGGTTCCATCGCCCCATGAAGATGTTGGCAGAAGAGGGTGTTGGCAGGAGCAGCTGCTGCCTCTACCGCCATTTTGTTAATATTTTTATATGTAGGGAAACCATTTTAGCTCTAAAACAGCTGGGATGAAAATTGGGAGGATTTATAAAAAATTCCTTCAAGGCAAAATTGAGCTTAACACTATACGGCCAATCCATATCATCAAACCATTTGAGCGCTTCAAATGGATTTAAATCAGCTAATGCTGGGCCAGACACTGAATTCAGTGCAGTGGCAGATCCTGATTGGCTGCAAACAGTTGACCACAGCAGCTCAGCCAAAACTGTCTCAGCCATCAGCTCAGGATTTTATAATTCTGACAAATTCTTAAAAAATTTAAATCTTGATTAGCAGCTGCTTTGGAAGCAGCACCAGAATTAACCAATGTTGGGGGTGGAAGGATCGCACCCCACTTGAAAATTTGGGTGAGGCAGCAGCCAGCCCAACGCCAGAAGGAGGAGCGGCGGAAGTGGTGGAGGCAGAAGCCATGGGTCACTTTCGCTTTGAATGATCCAATTCAAAGCATAAGGGGCATATGGATTGGCTGTTTTTGACATGCACCCAAAAATGGTGATCAGGTGTGGATCTTATCAAAGTTTGGGGGTAATCACAAGTTGGGTGTTGTGATGGAAAGGGCAGATCATTGCAAAGGTGCAAGGCCTTGCCAACCGACCTGCCCCATTAGGAACCACAAACTGCAAGATGGGGTCTGCACCATAAATGGCCAAACCCTTCATCAGTTTATGGCAAAGGCGTTTGGGGGAGAGAAACGATGGCAACTTGGCAAACTGGACCACCAAAGTGACCTCATCCAGGAGCTGCATGCAAACAGTAGGAATTGGGGTTTTTTTATTAAAAAAAATTGGCGGCTTAGATGCTGCCACTACATCAGCCTCATATCAAAAACTGAGGTAAAAATAGTCCTTGAACGGGCGAAAATCAATATATCTGGTGGGTTTAAAACCCTCCATGGCCATCTCAATGATGGCCATGCTTGCATATGAGAAAGACTCCCATTTTAACCCAGAGGCCAAAATGCAGGTTGCTCTGAGGGAGCACCGCCTGTGAGCATGTGAGATGGTGGGCTAAGTCCCAAGGTGGGACGTAACGACCAGCGGCATTGGGAGAGCTAGCAGATCCAGCCCAGATTCACTTTGGCGGTGGCCAAAGGACGCCAGAAGGCGGCGCACCACCACCCTCAAGCTGGGGCAGCAGGCATTAATGGCATCAACATTTATTTAAATGCTCAATTCAAGTGGATGGTTTTTGTATTTTTTAAAAAACTCAAAATTTGGCTTCAATTTAGTTAATCAAAGAAAAAGAAAGTTTTTGCCAAAATTTATTTCTTTATACCTGAAAATGGCTAAATCTGAAGAAAATTTATATTGAATACCTATAGTTTAAAGGTGACATTTCACTTTGTAAGATTAAAATTTATAATGAAAAACTCTCTTATATTTCATTATAGTTAGTCTTGCCATTTTTTAAAATTACAGTACATATGATAATTTTGATCCCAGTCATATTATGACTAGGAAAAAGAATATAAGGAATGAGCATTGTTGTAGAATCTACCATAAAGGATAGAAGTAATTCCTAAGCTATGAAAGCAAGCCAACATGAGGGCATCCATACCTGTCTGATGACCTGAAGTTCCCTAGGGATGACTATACATCAGAATTAATGAGTGCCAAAGTAGGTTGAATACTCAAATGTTATGGACATTGATGAATCAACATGTAAATTATATGTAGTGATGACTGGTTGACAGATGCCAAAAGTTTCAGATGACCAATTCATGTACGTTTGATCAAGTGAAGAAATTTTTTTGCATAACCAAATGACCCTATTTATAAAAATGACAATGCCTTTGCTCATCCTGACTGCGTTCCACTGTATAATTAAAGGATTATTGTGCCATCAAGAAGAACACACCAGCGGACAACAGTGACACCCTACAGAGCCACAAGAAGGGTTTTACAGGCATTTCTGAGAGGATCAAGAATACTAAGAGCGCTAGTCCAAGCCACTAAGCAGCTGTTTGCGCAAGATCAACACGTTGATGTTAACTTATATTTAAATTCTTAATTTTATCTTACTTTTTATTACTAAAAGTTGAGTTTATATCAATTTATATAATCCAGATTTTTTTCTTGCGGTATAAAAACCTCATATTTTTACATTATGGAATAGTGTTATTACACCAACATTTAATTTGAACTTATTTTTTATAGTTAGAGAATAAAAGAAGGGTTTACTTTTGGATAGAATATATTATGGAATTATACCAATCAATTAAAAAGGATGTGCCTATCTCTACCAGGTTCAGTTTGAACGTGAGGTTACTAAGGAATCACTTAAGAATATGAGAAATCTATTAAGTCCATTGTTTTGAGAAAACTGCATATGTTTGCCTGGAACTTAGCAACATGATGCTAATAATACTAGGATCACAAGAATTTTTATGATATTAATATAAAGCTAGAATAAAGGTAAGTTATTGAATTACTCAAACTTTAAGTTGAAAACTCAGCTAATTAGTTTCTTATTAATACATTAATTATAATTTTGAATACCAACATTGCTTTAGATCTCCTAGATCTCCCATTTGTCCTGATAGGAAGGACATCAATCCAAAATAAATAGAAAGTTTTGGTCAATTCTTTTAATATGATTTTTTTCTTTATTCTTCTCTTTCTTGTACTATTGGGTCTTACCCAAAAGGGGATACCACATGTTGCCTAACATTCCATACTCATTCCTATAATCTATTTTTTCTTATGAGTTAAGTGGTAAGTATTTTGATTAAATAACATATAAAATCTTGTTAAATCCTAAGTTTTACCACAGATTAAGTTTATACTAACACTAGCTGGTCACAACCTAGATAAATCTAAGTAACTCTAAGGGTAAATAAGCTATGGTTGAACAATTTATTAAGCTTATCTTTATAAAAAAAATCTTGGGGTGTTCTAGGTTCTCCATAATAAATATCAGAAACCACTGAACCAAAATTGATAAAACTTTTCATACTCATAGCAGGTACCCAGAGAAAGGTTCTCCTCTTCAATTGGTAACAATAGGTAAAATGAAATAAAGTCTTTGTGAAAAACCTTTTTTGTTTCACCAGTGTGACTAACCCCTTAATCAAACCCTTGTCCCGAGAAAATCTAGAAAGATTAAATCAACTCTATCCAATTATTAAATTATTTATAATTTAACTTGCACTCAACCCCTGCATTTTCTAAGCTAGGATCAAGGGTTCAATTAGGCAATCATTTATCTAAATGGTAAATTAACTATCTATAATACATTTTTAGGGTTTTTTGTAAGGCTCTTAGCTTTAGCTATTAAGCTGGACAGGGTCATGCAGCCCATTAGGTCAAAAAGGGGCAGACCCTAAGGCCCAGACTCTTACCCAGATCTCTGACCTAGGACATACCCTGGACGAGAGATGAGTGGCTTCTGTTAACCTGCCTGTAACACGTCTTTTCTCCATTTACCTTTCAATCCAAACCCATCCAAGTTTCAAATCTTTAAATTATTATTTAAATAAAAAAAATAAGGACATTGGGAAAATCAAGAAGCTCTCAGCCATAGTTCCCATTTCCTGTACCAGACAGGGGGCTCAATCAGAAGTCAATCTGAGATGGGAAAACTTACCTAGCAATCCAAATTTATGCAAAAAGTCAAAAATGGGTCAAATGGGGTTTGAACCCAACTCTCCATTATAAGTTTAAAAAGTTAATTAGACAAAAAAAATTGGGAAAACGTCCCCAGATTAACTTGTAATCATTGGCTGACACTATCAAAGGGAAATTGGGAATCAAAACAGTTAATTAACAAATTTTAATGGAAATTGTTCTTCCTACCATAGTTCAGCTTAGCAGTTCTCCCCTTCATACCACCATAAGACCCAGCACCCTGTTAATAATAGGGTATTTGGGTATTCTTATTACTTAGTTTTCTGTCAGATTTAATAGAAATTTTTTTATTAAAATTCTCCCTTTTAGTCAATCCAATAATCTAAATAAAAAAATTTGCAACAATTCCCTGGGTTGGAGCCTTTACAACACCATCTCCAACGCACCCACCCAGAGTTCCTTGAAACAGTGCCGTTTTGGATCATAGTTACCCTGGTGGGTCTTGACATACCCGCAAAGGAAGCTAAGACTTTCTTTAGCACGCTGGGTTCCTAACATTATAACCCAACCCCAAAGTATAAAGGTGCAGTTGTTGTTTCAAATTTTCTTGACTTTGAACCGCTCTGCCACCAACCAACGTTTATTTTCCATTTGAAGAGTGTTCCTACCTGTTGTCTGTGAAATCTTGTTAAAAACAAACAACAGGCCCTATTAGCTTGTATGGAACTGACCACAATCCCTTTGTCTCCCACACTTCACTGTAAGCAGTCAGAGTTTGAGTCTCCCCCTATTTTAATCATTTAAGACGCAGCCAGTTTTAAAAATTTGACAACAAGGGGAAAAACAACGGGAATAGTGGTGAATTTCTCTGAGGTGAGATGAACCCCGCGCTTTTGACTGTTGACAAGTGCATTTCAAATGCAGATAATATAAGTGAGTATAGAATATGGAGTCGTTTGCTCACAATACAATCCTAGGTTACCAAACTGAGGCCTACTCTACCCCCCAAGAGTTTTGACAAAGCCATAATGGTCCATTTGGACCAGTCTCATTCTAAGGTATCTCCTCACTCTGCAATATCTTAGATAACTCTTTGGATGGTTATATTCCCATAAACCCTGAAGCCTCAGATTTCGATTCCTACCACATCTTACTTGTTAATCAGGTGGAGGAGAAGCGTCACGTGGATCCTGTTTATGATAATCTTTTAAATGTGGAGCTCTTTTCTGACCCTAACAATCCTGAGTCTGCACCTTTGTCTTATGCCAAGCCGCTGCTACACCCATTCAATTCATCAACAGGCACACCAAGATATGCAAACCCTCCAATGCTAAGAAGTCTGGTTCAACCCTTTGTTCCCATAATCAGTTGATAAAAGTTGATTGTGCCTACTTTTTATTTCCCATTCATACTTTATTAGGGCAACGCAATGTAACGTTAACTGCCTTAGGAGATACTGGAGCCATAGGGAACTTCATTGACCTTAATGTAATGCAACATTAATCTTTCAGTTACCCCAGGTTCCACAGTCCTAGGGGCGTCTCAAATTCATATGATATACACCCTCTTTATGAATTATTGAGCTTTGTTGCCCACAAATATGCTTTTGTAGCTCACTTTTCCGTAATCAAATTTGCTTTACCCTGTGATTTTGGGGGTAGGATGGTGGCTCCGCCAGTCAGTGAAAGAATGACTTGAAGCAGAATATGCTAGCTCGCTCCTTCAATGGTCACCCAGGTGAAATCCCCTATTTTCCACCCTGGCAAAAGAAAATGAAGTAGCTGCAACCATAGAAACTCTTATATAGATTTTGTGCATGAGCCGTCTACTTTACACCTCATCCTCTCTCACTATAAGTCAGTTTTTGATGTAGACAGGGACAATAAGCTGCCAGATCACTCAGCTTTTATCTGTGTTTTCATTTAATGGTGAACTTTATTAAAATCAACTGTCCCTTTATCCCTACACAGTGGCGGAAGACTGGGCGTTAAAGACGTGGTTTAGGACATGGTGAAGAAGGGGTGGATGGTTAAGAAAACCTCTCTTGTGTCCTCTCCTGTAGTCTTTTCACAGAAGCCCGATGTTACTTTGAGACCATGTGTGGATTATGGCCATTTGAATAGTCTGTTGGTACCTGATCCCTACCTTTTGCCCTTAGAGGCAGCGATTTCCCAAGTTATCTCTAAATTAACGTTGTTCTCCAAACAAGATCTAATGAATGCTTTCCATCAGGTACAAATTAAAACTGGCCAGGAGTGGATGGCTGCTTTTGAACCCAGTATGGCATTTACCAGTTTAATGTTATTCCCTTTGATCTAAAAAAAACGCCTCAGAAGTTTATAGCACCAAATTGATGACGCCTTGTTGGACCTTAGATTCTCTTGTGAAATTGCTTGTGTGGATGACATCTTGTTCCACTCACCCAATGCTGACCAACACAGCAAGGATTTGGCAGCAGTGGCTTAAGCCCTTCAAAAAGCTGGTCTGGTTGCCAAGCCATCCAAATGTGAGTTCTTCAAGGATGAATTCATTTTCTGGGAATTGATCTAAAAGATGGTCGTAACATCACACCTTATAAGCTGGACGCCATTTGCTCATAACCTACCCCAGTAAAATAAACCAACTGCAGAGCTTCTTAGGATTTTTACGTTTCTTAAAAGTTCTCGTCAGAAATTTTATAATTGGCTTCACCCTTTCTCCCTCTCAAATTTAATAATGCCATAATTTCTCTCAATCCAGAATGCCAGCAGGCATTTGATGCAATAAAAGAGGTTTTCACTACTACCCCATTCTTTGTCCTGCTGATAAATATAAGCCATTTATGTGTCATGTGACGCCTCTAGCGCATTGCAGTGATGGCTGTGCTTCTGAAGGAACATGAGGGGTGTGAACACCCTGTGTCTTGTTTCTCATGGAAGTTCAGCGCCATGTAGTGAGCCTGGGCTATTTGTCAGACATACGACGTGCCAAGGAAAGACTTGGCTTCCAATAATGGGTAATGCAGTACCCAAAATAGCATTCATATTCTTCACGGCATCACCAATATGAGTATTTGTGAATAGGATCTGCTTGGGGAGAGATGTGTGAAATATAGGTTGGTGAACAATAATCTGATCCCAACTATCAAGCTGGAAACTGGAAATAGTTTTTCCTAGGCTTCCCAGGTGTATGGGACCAGTGGGTTCTGATGGAGAAGCATTTGACAATTTTCTTAACTCAGATATAGAACAAATTTGAATTGCCTTTGCACCTTGTAAAAATTATAGGTCTTGATTATTATTTGCCAAATAACCCCTATAAACTTATTGCTTACATATGTTTGGGTTTTGTGCAATTCATCCGTGTTGTATGATAGTTAAAATCAGTTTTTAATATTATGATGGCTATTATCTGTAGTTGAATGGAAGTCCTAGATCTCGGCCCCATGCTCAGTCAGTATTTCTGCTTGAAATACTTGTGATGCCTCAAAATATGGATTTGTTCCCTTGTACCATATAACTTAATCTTCTCTTAGATTCCCGTTGACGGCTTCTCTGGTTCAACACACAGCTGGCAACAATCCCCAACTTGTTTCCACTTCTTCTCTGGATCTCCGCTCAGATCTCTACTCTTTTCCATAAAGAGTCTCCCAATTATTGCACACAGAAATAATATCCCTGAGAAAGAATAGAAAATGTAAGCTGACAGAGCTTACTAAAATGGTATATCTACTGTATACTGTATAAACTGTTTTAATTATTAGTGAATTCTAGGGAATTTATAATGGGGTATTTTGTCATCTAACTTTTGGTTAAAACCTCTTTAATGAAACGGAAGCTGTTGCCATTGAATCACCCATCCTTGTCTCAGCAGCAATGGTCTTCCTCATCCTGTCTGAATTCCGTCATTGGACATCCTCAAGACCTAAAATGGAAAGGGCCAGAAAACGTGTCCCTAACGTTTTCCTCTTGATCCATGCAAACCAACCATATTTGGAAAGCGACCTGCTTAGGTAATGGGACTTTTTACCCATTATAGCAAGTCACAAACCAACTGATCAATTCATTAGTTTCAGGCGGCAGCATTCACCTCGTAACTTACTATTTACATTCCCAATCAGTTGGTGATGAAACCTGACTGATCTCAATCAGTATACTTGATAGTTAATTACTATCAGATGCCCCTATTTCATTGGAAACTCTGCCCGACGAGATCTAAAGTATTCATTTGAATTGATCCCAGACAGATCTGACCAGGCGAATATCCTAAAATCTCCCAAACTAGTTACCCCAAAATCAGGGTCTACCGATTTCCAATTCACCTCACATTAGGGAATTATCCCCTAGTGATTCCTGGTAATCTAGCAGGCTGGGAATATGGGAAAGAATCCCAACACATCCCCCTCTTGCCTAGATTTCCAGCGAGAAAAGGACTGGGGTAGGAGAACACTGCTTCAGACACTCAGTCAAATACTTCATCTGTCCAAGCGGAGTATGATCACCAATACTTAACGCTGCTTGGGATGAACTTTGGCATGCGGCTCTCTTCCTCTTCCTCCTTGCTACCACCTACTCAGAGCGCGGTCCCCATGATCTACTGTCGTGCTGGACTGATTGATTTACTCATGATAATACTAATCCCAGGATCCAGTTTTCCCCCATCAGGGCATATGACCAGCTGTCATATTCAGGATTCTTGGTCCAGCATCCTCAATTTCCTGATTTTCTCCTCGTCCTTAACAGGAGACTCTTTTCATTGATGTTCTTTTCATGATTCAATTAAGAATGCTCATTTATATATTCCCTTGTTATTTTCTTAACATAAACTCTTGGCTCATATCATTCTTAATTCTCTGGAGAGCTTATCCCATTAATTTTGAGATTAATTTCTCCAAAATTGGAGCTTAATGGATTGTAGAGTGCATAATGTTGACTATCATATAAGTCCGACATCCCCCCTCTCATCCAGCTCATATGTCAAATTCCAAGTCATGGTACCAACAGCTACTCAACAGTTTGTCTGATCATGAACTTTGGCTCTTCCAGCAGATGAGTTGGGCTGTGTGACGGAACTTCTTCTACAGTCCTTCCAGGACCCAAGCTCCTATTCTGGCGCCAGTGGCCAGTCCTTCCATCAAAGTACCAGAAATGGTAACCAACCCCAGTAAAACCAGGCTAGCAATCATCTCAATTATTTGCGGCTGATCATTCCTCTGTCATCAATTCCTGAGTTGAATTTTGAAACTCTCCTGGATTTGGCTCCTTTTGCAGATGCACCAAACATCATTGTGGATGCTCCTGAAATAATGCCCTTTGCTCTTGATTTTTTCTTTCTGGCCAGGTCATACTTGCTTCCTGAGTTCCTCTTCTAACTCAAACATTATTACAAACCAGCTGTATTGGCCACTGAGCTCACCATTGGCAACAGCATTCATTTTGAACTCCCCTACACAGAATTGAGGGCCCAAGTCACTAAGGCTTTATCCATATTGCTGAATCCTTCCAATCTTGAAAACATCCTAGATTTGGATATCACCACTTATGCTCTTCACTTTACCAACCAAGTTCTTTGAAGTTGGGACACAAAGCTTCCAGCCTCTCCCAGGTACCATCGCTCCTTCTGCTTCAGCTTCCAAGAATCTCATAGTCATCACTTGCAGGATGCCATTCACTCATTGCATGACTATCTCGCTTCCAGCGCTTCCCATCAGTATCTTCTGTTGATGGCTTTAGTAGGGGGAAAGATTTGGCAACCACCATCTAGCATCCTTTGTTTGCTGCCAGCCCATATGTCCAGTGTTTTTGATGAAGCCCATCAGCAAGCTCTCAAGATTAATCTTCCAGCTCTGGTACCATATCAGGATTACTTGGGGTTATTTGCTAACTTACTTTTCTGTACTGTTGCTTCCCCCCGCTCTGGGGCTTCACGTTTGGCTTCTTCTGACATCTCAATTTCCCTTCCCCTATTCACTTTCTTTCAGGTATCTGCATCCGCTCTAAAACTTGGTTTTGTGTAGGTTTAGCCCTTGCTAGCATCCAATCTCACATAGATTTCAAAGGGGTAATTATTCCTACTGCAATCCATCCTTCTTCCCCCAAGAGGTGACATAGGCGGAATCATCCCCAAATCGAGGATAATTAATAAAAAATAAAAATTATAAAAGTATATTGGTTTTCCTGTGCGGTTTTATAATCTTTTACCCGGTATCTTATCAATTTTATTTTTTTACTTCTTTTTTTTCATAAGACTTGACCTTGTTTCAGTTCAGAGGTCCATATTTTTTATTTTTCCCCCAAACTGGATCCTAGGTATCCATATACCTACCAGTTTTCTATGGTTCAGAGGTCCTTTTTCGGACTTAACTATCTAGATTGGTTTAGAGGTCCTTTTTTCAGACTTGACCTAATCATCAGGGCATAGCCAACTTAATGGTTTGTTGATCCTTCAGGAACTATTTTTTTGTTTTTTTTCATCAATCCATCGCTTCAAATACTTAGCATGGACTTGATTTACTACTCTTCCATCCAAGAGGTTCTTGATGGAGTAGACATCCATCGCCATCTTGGTGATAATCTCAAACGGACCTGACTACAGCACATCCAGCTTGTTTCTTCTCCTGAAACCATGCATATTGCAATAGGCCACTCTTTTGCCTATTTGGTATTCTGATAAGGCCAGTTGGTTCTTATTGTCCATTAATTTCACTCATATCCTTTTCTTCAACATAGTATCAAATGCTTGCAATTGCATTTTGATCAGGATATTCATCAATCAGTTCAGGTACTGCTCAGCACTCATCCCCAATGTTGGTTCCACCACCGAATATAAAATTGGTGGCAACGCAGCCTTCCTCCCATATAGAAATTTAAACGGCGTTTTTTCCTGTTGCTGTATGATGACTGATATAGTAGGTGAACGTCACCAAACTCAGGTACATTCCCCACATGGAAGTTCTTCCTGTGACCAGCTTCCTCAGCGTCATGGCCAGCGTTCCATTAACTTATTCTACCAGTCCATTCATCTCCAGCTGGCAGAAGCACAGACATGACTCCTTGGATCCCCATTATCTCATTCAACTGCAGGATCACATGAGATGTGAAGTTTGTCCCATTGTCACTAAGCAGGACCTGTGGGCATCCATGTCATTATACTACTTGATCCAGGATGAACTTCACAGTGCTTGTAGCGTCCACTTTTTCCAGGGCCTTTGTCTCAACCCATCCCATCAGATAATCAATTGCAACTATTATGTACTTGACTCCCCATGTGCTCATTGTCAGCGGTACCATCACATCAATGGACACTGTATGCCAGGCTAATCCAGGGTGGACCAGTTGGTATCCAGTTGTATTCTTATGTGGCTTGTTCAGCTGGCACTCCACACAATAAGCTAGATAGTCAGCGACATCGTAGATGATTGACTCCCAGTACTAGTACTGGCAAATATGGTTGGTCATTTTTCTCAGTCCTCCATGCCTGACAACCTTATGAGCATCTTGAATGATAGCTGCTCTTTCCGATGGCTTTGAGAATAGTAACTGCTTCCCACTAATCATCTTAAACACTTGTCCATCCATGGTCTCGGTGTTTTCCATCACTTTTGAAGCGCACCTTGGATTTCTCAGGGCTTGTTCCCAATTTCTCCGTTGACCATTCTCTGGAATAACTCATCCGCCTGCTGGTATACCATCTGGACCATTGGTAACCACAATAAGCCATCTGCATTCTGGTGAGAAGCCCCACTTGGTGTACAATCTCATGATCATAAGCCTGTAGCTTAAGTGCCCATTGGGCCAGTTGTCCTTTTAGTTCTCTCAAATTATGGAGCCAACGCAATGAGGAGTGGTCCATCACCACTTTGAAGTGTGTTCCGCGAATGTACACCTGGAACTGCTACAGGCGTAAATGACTGCAAAGCATTCCCACTCAGTTATGGTGTAGTTCCTCTCAGCAGCTGAGTTTGTCCATCTCACATACACCACCGGATGTTTGTCCCCAATTTCATCTACTTGGCTTAATATGGCGCTGATTGCCATAAACAAAGCATCAGTTTGTATAATAAATTATCAATTGAAATTTGGATATTTCAAAATTGGAGAATCTATTAGATATTGGCATAACTCATCAAAGAATTCCTGCGCTTCTTCATTCCATACAAATCCTTTCTTCAGATCCTTCCTCATATGGAATAAGGGTTTGGCAATTCTGGCAAAATCCTGAATAAATCTTCTGTAGTATCCAAACATTCCAAGGAACACTTGGATGTCTTGGACACTCTTAGTACAACCATTTGTTCTATGTCTTCAATCTTCTAATAGATTGATACCCTTAGCAACTCACGCTGTCAAACTTATCTCATCATAGGTCTGAAAATCATGGACCATAAAGATTCAATATTTAATTTTTTATATCTTTTATATTTTTTTGTATTTTTTTCAATGGGACTTGCAACCTACAAAAAGGTTCAGAGGTCCTTCTTTTCCCCTTCATCCAAACTGGGTCATAGGTATACTCTAACCTACCAGTTATTATGGTTCAAAATTTTATCCTCTTAAGATTTAACCATACATTTGGTTCAGTGGTCCTCTTCTGGGACTTGACCAAAATCTCAAGACATAACCATTCAATGGTTCAGAGGTCTGCTGGGAACATTGCAACTATTTTCTCTTAGGTCCAATACTTCCAATTTTTAGTATTGACCTTCTTCACTATACGACCAGCAATGCTGTTTCTTCACATATAAGCTACACTTGCCAACTTTGGCAATACTCTTGAATATTAGGCCTTTAATCCCTTTTGGTTATCTATCCAACAGGTCCTAATTTCATCTCATAATTCAGCAACAATGCTTTGGTTTTCTCATATCTCATTAGCCAACAGTTCCACTCAATTGTTCATATCGTTTTTTCTCCTGAAAACAATTTTTAGCCTTTGTGGCCATCCTTAATTACATAGGTCATTATGGCCTCATTAGCTTCAACCAATTTCTCCTAAATTGATGAACTCGTCTCCAGCAACTTCTGATTATTGGTTGAGTGTTATTGAGTCAACCTGATTTTCTCCACTATCTTGGATCAATCATTTCCTGTTTTGACTTCATATCTTTATTGGTATGTCAATCCAATCCTTTTAATTAATTACTTCTTATTTTATCCAATTCCTCATCTAAACACTAACTCCTCAGGTCTATTTATAGCGGACAAAATTCAACCTGAGTTGATCCTGCTGTTCTTTGGGACTATTTTAAGCGGACTTTTTTTCAACTTGAGTTGGCCCTGCTGATACTCTTCATTTCAGGTAGATATCAGGTGGAACAGGTTTTCTTACAGCACTAGATAGTTCCATATCTAGGCTGCAAATCCTTTTCCTATAACTTGAGTATCCTCAATTTTCTTCACTTGGAGCTCCACTTCTGAGCTGGGCGAATGCAATTGAACGTGATCCACTTCAAGTTTTTCCTTCGTTAATGTTACTTTCTCTAGTAACATATTGCCAGAATTATAAACATCTTCATAGGACATCATGTTCTAATCACTTCTACTCAACTACACTCCTGTAGTGAGCACCAATTTATAAAAATTTATAGGTCTTGATTATTATCAGCTAAATAACCCCTATAAACTTATTACTTGCACAGGTTTGAGTTTTATTCAATTTGTCCACGCTTTATGATAGTTGATTTGTTCAGTTGATAATAGTATGACGACTATTATCCATAGTTGAATGGAGTCCTAGATCTTGGCCCAACGCTCATCCAGTATTTCTGCTCAAAATACTTGTGATGTCTTGAAATAGGGATTTTTTCCATCATACATCTAACCCACTCTTCTCTTAGATTCCCATTGACAGCTTCTCCGGTTTGACATACAGTTGGCAACAATCCCCAATTTGTTTTCACTTCTTCTCTGGATCTCCGCTCAGATCCTTACTCTTTTCCCTAAAGAGTCTCCCAATTATTGCACACAGAAATAAAATCCCTGAGAAAGAATAGAACAAATGAAGGCTGACAGAGTTTACTAAACTGGTATATCTACTGTATACTGTATAAACTGTTTTTATTATGAGTGAATTCTAGGAAATTCATAGTAGGGTTTTGTCATCTTACCCTTGGTTGACACCTCTTCGATTAAATGGCAGCCGTTGCCATTAAATTACCCATCCTTGTCTCAGCAGCAATGGTCTTCCCGATCCTGTCTGAATTCCGTCATTGGACATCCTAAAAACCTAAAACGTAAAGAGTCAGAAAACGTGTCCCTAACGGTTTCCTTTTGATCCAAGCAAACTAACCATATTTGGCAAGCGATCTACTTAGGTAACGGGACTTGTTACCCATTAAGACAGGTCATGAACTAACTGATTTATTCGCTAGTTTCAGGGTGTATCACTTGCCTCACAACTTACTATTTACATTTCCAATCAATTAGTGATGAAGCCTGAACAGTCCCAATCGGTACACCTGATAGTTAATCACTATTAGATGCCCCTATTTTGTTGCCAACTCTGCCCAATGAGATTTCAAGCATTTGTCCAGATTGATCCCTGATGGATCTGACCAGGAAAATATCCTAAATTCCCCCAAACATAGTTATTCCAAAATCAGGGTCAACCAATTTCCAATTCACCTTGCATTAGGGAATTATCCTCTAGCAATTCCTTATAATCTAGCAGGCTGGGAATATGGGCAAAAATCCCAACATACCTTAAATTGAGGGGGGTTTGGAAGATCTCAATTTTTGAATTTGTTGACAGCATCATGCTAATCCATTCCACCTCGGTAGTTTCATCCATCAGGGATTGTCCTCAATAGGTCAGTTTGATTCGGTCAGATAAGAATTCAGGGCAGGGATTATTGCCTGCATGTTCTGGGGAAGCAGGTTGGTAGGCCAGTTCCCCATGGCAAACCCATTGATTTCCGCTGCTGATTGAAGTCATCACCAAAGTTAACGAGGAGATGGCTTACACTCTTACTGTGAATAGGTAGTGGGAACCTTCCATTGGTTATGGTGGGTTTGTCAGGGGCAATAAGATTTTTAAATATGATAAGATTTGAAAATTGACCTGAATTGTATCTTTATATGAAATTATTGCTTTATCAAAGGAGATTACAAATTAACCCAGTACTCTACTATGAGCAAAGCGCTTGGTTTATATAGCATCTACCTTGGAGGGGGAAGGCTCGCTCCCTAGTATGTCAACTGGACCACTGGTGATATTCCCCAGGTGTCAGAGTATTTCCAATATATCTTACACGGAATTCATTGTTTGTTGGGGCCTCCAGAATTGGATATGGCAGATGGCTCGCCCATCATTTTGACTTGAAATTCTTTTTTGTATCTTTTGGCATTGTAGTTTTCGCCCTTATGTTTTCACTTTCTCAGGATTCTCGCACTGGCATGCCTGGGTGATTTTCAATTTGCTTTTTTTGGGATCTTCACTCAATTGGGTATGGCAATTTGTCTCTTTTAAGGATATATTGAAGTCCAGTATCTAGTAATCAAAATTTTTTTCATATATCCCAAATTTTCATAATATACTCTTTGATGGATTTTATGATATTTGGGGTATGAGATACATGCTGTCATGTGGGTGGGGTCAGCGTATTCTAGGGGTACCAGCGGCCACCCACCACTCAATGTGGGTGTGCCCCAAGTCTGCTACTTTTCCAGAGGTAATTGTTTGAGGGCATTTCCTTTGTAGTGCAAACAGGACGTATACTACTATCCATCATGAAGCGGTGGCAGGGACTCTTACATTACCCTTTTTCTATAAGGACAGGATCTACTTCTCCCTTGGGAGCCTGGACTAATTTTTATTGCTTATGTGGTGAGAGAAGCTTAATGACTGCGATGCCAGTGGGTTCTGAGGTATGTGGGGGTGCTGGTACCTTGGGTTTTCTTGTGTGGAATTTTTTGTTTAATCTCAGCAGCTGATGAAGTCCCTGGTGGGGATCCAATTGTTCTCATATGTGGGTATCCTTTTCAGGCCACCAGGTATTGGACTCCCCACTTATCTCTCCAAGAGTCCAGTCCTCTTCTACCTCAAATTCTGGCACACCTACTATTAATAACATCTCAATCTTGGAGAGTTTCTCTCCTTTGAAGGGGGACAGGGCGTAGGTGTGAAAGGCCGAAAGAATTTTCCAGTGGGAGGAGCTCTATGTGGAAGGACCCGCTGGACAAGACCTTACTGATGGGTAAAGGACATGTCCTCTTGCTTGCCAGCTTCTGGCATGGAACCTTAAGGGAAGTTTTTTGTGTCCACCATAACAAGGTTGCTTACCTGGTAGTCTGGAGCTGGACACCGTTTACAATTATCAAATGCTTGGCGTCCTTGGGGGGCTTTTGTCATTGTTCTTACATTAGTTGGTGTATCTTGCGGATGTGCGCTGCAAAGCCATCTGCTGCGGGGATGTTGGAGCATATCTGGGGGCTGATGGTAAATTCTTAGTTGTAACCTAAGTTAGCGAACAAAATGCGACGTCTCCATCAATTCATAGAGGGAATTGTTATATGTGAACTGAGCTAAGGGGAGATCATTCGCCCACATGTCCTGTCGGGCAGTAGCATAGCAAAGGAGATACATTTCCAGTGACTGGTTGGTCCTTTTCATTTGTCCATTAGACTTTGGGTGTACGTGGACGATCAACAAGGTTTGATCTTTAACGTCCCACACAGGGCGTCCCAAAATTTTTGGTGAATTGGGGCTCTCTGTCACTCACAATTTCCTGCAGAACACTGAACCTGGTGAAGATGTGAGACACAAACAGATGGGCCATGTCCTCTGCGTTAGTTGTCTGTAGGCAAAGGATAAATATGGATCACTTCATGAAAAGATCCTCCTCCACCACAGTTTTGTTGTATCCCCATGAGGTCAGCAGGACTATAATGAAGTCCACCAATATTAAAGTCCAGGGACCTGCCGTCTGTTGGAGGGAGTTCAGAACTATATTTCTTCCCATCCTATCTGACATTGACTGCGCACAGGTGAGGCAGCGTTTTATCCAGGTAGTCACTTCCTTCATTAGTCCATTCCAGTCATACACACATATGATCAGGTTAATACACTTCCTTCGCGCTAGGGTGCCCCATGGTCAGTGGGTCATGATGTTCCCTTATGATATGTGGGTGGAGAACTTTGGGTAATATACTCTTTCATAAAAGTAGATTACTCTTTCCTTTTATGTGTACCACATGGAGGGGCATTTCCCTTCCTGGATCTGTTTGTTAAGTGATTGTCCTTCTGGGGTTTCAGTTTAGACATAAAGTACAGCCTCAGGGTGTGGGAGTTTGGGGTCAATTGTTGGGGTTTTTCTGAGGGTTTTGGGTGGGCCAGGGTTGCTAGGATCAGTATTGAGCTGGGGTGGTAGCCCGTCTTGGTTTTTCCTCGGTTTGGGGGTGGAGGTAATTGTGGCGATAGCTGCCAATTCATCTAGGGGGCCTGTATTGATTTGCTCTGGCGGAATCATTATCACCAGTTTGGTATTTTCCCCTGTACCAGGTCTAGCTGATGGACTTCTGCTAAGGATATCCAGCAGTATGTGTGATGGCACTCAGAAAACTCCTATTTCAAATTAGAATTAAAGAGGTCACAGTGCTTCCTTGCTTGTCAGTGCATTAACTTCTGGGGGTTTGCAATAATATGTTAGTGATATGTGACCCATGAAAACTGTCAATGTGTGTTTCACTCCTTGCAGCAGATATTTCCAGTGAATCAGGGACCAGGCGACGGCAGCTAATTTCTTTATTGTAGATCACCCACGTGCATATGGTGCCTGTGAATTTTTTGGAGAAGTATGCCACTGGGTGTTCCTGACCGTCATGCTCCTGCAGTAGGACGGCTCCTACAGCTGACCTGGAGGCATTGCAGGCTACTATAAATGGTTTTTCCTCATCATCATGGTGTAGTATTGGCGCGGTAGTGAAGCCTTCTTGATGGCGTCAAATGCCCATTAGCATTCTTCTGGCAGGAAAAAAATGCATGTTTGCTTATAAGAGGGGAAGCGGGGCAGTTAGTTCTGAGATCTCTGGGTAGAATTTATTCATAAAGGTGACTAATCCTAAGAAACTATTCAGTTACCTTTAGTTAGTGGGAGTAGGCCATGATTTGCATTTCTTCCAGCTTGGAGGGAGCGAGGGAGTGCCCGTCCTTGAGTATAAGGTTGCCTAGGAACTGTACTTCATCCTTGAAAAATTCGCATTTTGAAGGCTTCTTGTGCAACCCTGCCTTCTGTAGGGCAGAGCTACAGCTTCTAAATCTTTCTAATGCTGTTCTGGCATGGGGGAGTGGACTAAAATGTTGTTGATGTATGCTATGGCACACGTGAAGCGGAGGTCATCAGTGCATGGTCAATGGCCCTTTGTAATATGTCAAGGGCGTTTTTGAGGCCGAATGGCATGACCCTGAACTGGTATATGCTATGGCGTGTAAAAATCGCTGTCATTATTCTTGACCTTCTTTTACTCTGATTTGGTTGAACGCGCTCATCAGGTTAACTTCAAGAACACCCTGGACTTTGCAATCACTTGGTATATGGTGGCCTTGAGTGGTAGGGGGTAGGGGTTGGCGTGGTGACATTGTTTAGGTAACATAATCCACAAAAGGGCGTAAGGTATCATCTGGTTTCTGGGTGAACACCACTGTGGACAATATGGGCGAGATCATCTCTATTAGCCACCCCTTAGCTAACTTCTTGTCAATCCAGGTTTTTAGGGCTTGATCTTCAGCTGCAGTGTATGGGTAAAGCGGGCAGTTGATCTTGATGAGGTCCACCATCAGGTGAAAGTCCAATCAAATTTTGAATGTGGTGGCAGGCAATTCGCGCCATTTACATCAAAGATCTCCTTGTACAGCTTGAGGATGCGGGGAATTGTAGACAGATTGTGGACAGCATCAGAGGGATTATATTCTACCATTGCTGAGATATCATTGCCTTCCATCAGAGTGGGAAGCAGGGGAATTTCGCCAGTATGGTGGATTGAGGTGAAAGTGAGAATGTTCTTCTTGAGGTCGATGGATACCAATTGCTGGCACAACCATTTCATGCCCATGATCATGAGTTAAAGTGAGTCTGGGATTGCTGAGAAATTAGCGTGTAAGTGGTGTTCATGGGCAGAGAAGTGCAGCATCTTGTGGAGAGGAAGTGTAATCATTGGTACGTGGGAGGCACCAATGACAGGCGCCCCCATGGTAACAATAAGGTCTAGTGCTTGGGCCACCTTGAGGTCGATGAAATTCCCCAAGGCACCGGTGTTCAGTAAGGCGTTAATTGAAGCCTTTCTTGATCCTATTAAAGTCTCTACAGCGAACAGGAAGTAAGCACAATCATTTTTTTGAAGTAATTAATGGTACATATGATGTTTTAATAACTATGTCTGTTGTCATCTTGTCTTACTCTCAGGATTTTGTCAGTAATTAAGAGGGCATTGCTGCCACATGGGCGTAAGACAAAAGGGCTGAAGCGGGGTCAGTCAGATCCATCAATGGTAAACGCGGTCAAGATTTTTGATGACCGGATTTTGGCGGCGCTCTTCAATTTATTCCATAATTTGAGCTGGTAGGGGGACACTGTAGGGGTCTCTGGTTTGACCGGGGTGAAAAGTGTACCTGGGGGTCTATTTGTTATATCACCTACAATATTATGAGATTGGGTCCTCAGGGTCATACTGCGCCACCAGAATCCCAGGAGAGCTGTGCAGGACTTCGTGTCACCCACTTGGTTGTGAAGATGGTTGGCCATCCTGTGTGGAGTTTGATTGCATGGTTCAGGTCATGGGCGTTGGTGGTACCAACTCGAATATCCCATTAAACTGTGGTTGTGTGGAGGAAAGAGGGGTAAGAGCGAGTACTACTGGTTTCTGGGGTGGATCATAGGGCTGTACGTGTCCGCTTGATGGGGCTTTGGTGTGCCATTGGTGGCCTGGTCCAATCCTTCATCATCCCCTACCAATGCCACCCCTTCCCCATCCATTAGCTTAAGCACGCCATCAGTTGTGAGTGGGCAGGAGTGGTCTACTGGATCGGTGGTAAGGTCTCAGCGGAGTTAGTTTACTGTTCCATCTGTACCCAGGATGGGCTTTAAAAATGTTGAGTCAAGCTGTATGCTCCTTCCAGGGTCTAAGGCCCATTGTAACATACTTCATGAACGCTAACCTCATTATTGAGGGAGGCCTTGAAGGCGGCGATGGCAACATCCTCATGGAGCTGGAGGGTTTCATAAATCTGTCGGAATGCTTTGATATGGTCATTTAAAATTAGAATGAAAGCCCTCTTGAGGAATAAGGAGTATATAAGCTGTGATATCGATGCCAAGGTAGTAACCAGTGATAAAAATTGTGAAGATGGAGGGGGGAGCCTCGCCTATATGGGAATTCTGGTAAAGTATTGTGTGGGCCCAAGTCTTTGTATCACCTTACAGGGCATCAAGCAGAGCCAGCGATTGTTGTTCCTAAAATGTCTCTTTGTTACCAATTAGGGTGGGTTTCAAGAGCAGTTTGGCTAGAACCCTCAGTACCTTCCAGGCTATCTCGTCAGAGGGGCAGGAGGTGGGTCTGACCACCAACACATTGCAAGCTTGAGCGTTCAAGGGGGAGGTCAGTTTTGTTGCCTGGGCAGGGAACACTTGGTAATAATTCTGATGAGTGTAATCTATGACCAACATGTCAGGAGGGCGCGCATGATGCTGTATAAGCATCTTTCAGCCACTAATTGGCTCAGGTTCAACAGGTCTCTGGCCATCGACATCACCACTGTGTTAAGTGGCTGTGTTTACTATGTCAGATATATGGCATGCCAAGTAAAAACTTAGCTTCCATTGGGGGTACTCCAGTGCTCATGATAGCATTCATGGCCACATGGCATCACTGTTATGAGCATGCATGAATAGGATTCGCTGGGGGAGATATGTGGGAAATATTGTTTGATGAACATCAATCTGATCCAAACTATCAAGTTGAGAACTGGCAATAGTTTCTTCCAGGCTTCCTAAGGTTTGGGAGGACCAGTGGATTTTAATGGGGGATCATATGGCAATCATCCTAGCTCAAGTTCAGGATTTAAATTGTTTTTCCTTCAAACCTGATATTGAGGGTGGTTTGGTAAATCCCCAATTTCAAATCCACTAGCAGCATCATGCGGGTTTCACTCCGCCGTGGTAGTGTCATCCATCATAGACTGTCCCTAATAGGTCAGTTCAATTTTATCATATTGGTATACAGGGAAGGGACTATTGCCTTCATGTTATGAGGAAGCGGGTGGTAGGCCACTTCCCCAAGGAAAACCCTTGATTTCCACTTCTTAGTGAAGCCTGCACCTTAACTAACTAGGAGATGACAACCGCAATTACTGAGAATAGTGAGTGGGAACCTTTCATTGGTTGAGGCAGTTTCATCAGGGCTACAGGATTTTTAGATGCAATAAGGTTTAAAAATTGGTCTGAATTGTATTTTTGTTGGAAATTATTTCTTTATTGAAGGAGATCACACAACAACTTAGCACTCTTTATGAGCAAAGTGCATGGTTTATATAGCATCTATAAAGAAGGGGGGAGGGCTCATGCCCTAGTATGACAACTGTACTTATGGCAAATATCCCCAGGTGGCGGAATGTGTCCATTATCACATGCATATCATCCGTTGTTTAACAGGTCCTCCAGAATTTTATACAGCAGATAGCTTGCCCGTCATTTCAACTTGAGATTATTTTTAGAATCTTTGTGGGTGTTAGAGTTTTCACCCTTATGTTTTCACTTTTTCAGGATTCTCACAAAAGCACACCCAGTAGATTTTTTATTAACTTTCTTAAGGATTTTCTCCTTGATCAGGCATGAAAATTTCATCCATTTTGGGGATTCAATCAAAGTCTGGTGAAAAGGGAGCGTATTTGTCAGCATATATCCCCAGTTTCATAGTAAATTCTTTGTCGAATTTTGTTATAGTCAGTAGTTCAGAGTACATGCTGTCATGCAGATGGGATCAGCGTATTCTGGGGGGAGCAGCAGCCACCCAATGCTCGTTGAGGGTGTGCCCCAAGTCCACTATTTTTCCAGAGGTAATGCCATGGGACATTTCCTCTTTTTTGCAAAAAATATTTTCCTATCTAGCCTGATAGCGGCGTTAAAGTCTTCACACTATTTATGATAAAGAATTGGTGGCAGTTTCTTAGTCCCTGATGCATTGGCGTACCTGTTACAAGGGGCCAAGCATACAGCGGTTGTTCGCATGGTAAACAATTCACTCACTATTATTGCAAACCTCAGAAGCTGGCTCACAGGCAGACCAGGACTCATCATGACCTTTTAAGCTTTAATTTTCAAATATGAATTTGTCAAGAAGGGCGCTAAATTTTTCCAGATATTTTGAGCTGCGCACCCTAATCTGTCTCACTGTGGATACTGACTATGAATTAGTCACAGTAATTCCTCCTGAGCAGGTCATAACTCTGCCACCACCAACCATTGCTGTAGTTACGTCCCACACACCAAACCCTAAGCCTAAACCTAAAAATAAACTCAAGCTTAAAACCAAATCCTGTGGGTCCAGATCTCCCATTATCTCTGATTCTCCTTTGGAACCAGTAGCCCTTATAACAAAGGTTCTCCCCTGGATGTTCTCATCAATGATACTCCTTCTGTGCTAGTTACTGAAGTTACTCCATCTGAATCAGTCCTGGAATCTCATGTCACTGAAGCTTCACTCCTAGATGCTGTCTTAGCATCCCAGTCAACAGGTCCTGATGATGAGATCTCCTTGAAAATATTGACGCTGGTACTTCCCCTTCTGAATGAATTCTCAAAAGGTAGGGTAGTAAAATTTTTGTAACAAGGTATGGGTTCCCTCTGAACTGTGTTCCCAAGTCATAAGGAAACATCATGATCCTCCCATCATGGGCACCCTGGAGAAAAGAAATGTATTAATCTACTTAAGTAGCGGTCTGATTGGAATGGATTGACAAAGGAAGTTCCTACCTGCATTGAACAATTTAAGATCTGTAATAGGTCCAAATCAGAATTCTTTGATGGAACAGTCTCCTCCACCCTCTGTCAAGAGAGTGTCTATAACTCTCCAGTTCCCAGCGAGGTGGTGCGTGGTGCACAGCCACAAAGCTAGAAAACTCGTCATCAGGATTATCGTAAAAAGGGCACTGCAAAGGGCGCCAAGGCCAAAGTAACCCTGTGCAAGGGTGTATACCGCATTATAAAGTAGTTGGAAACAAATAAACAAGAACACTTGGGTGGGCCCCACAGGGGAGAATATAACCAAACGTAGATCAGTGCTGGGAAGTTTGGGTGCCTCATTTTGGAGGGAACCAAGTGGGCCCAACGGTGCACTTAATCTTGTATAATCTTTAGTGATAATAGGACAGTCAACGTTGTTAAAGAACTCCTCAAGGAGGTCTGTGCACAGGTTCGCACTAGTAACCATAAATTTAAAACAAAGTAAATGAACAGGAGATTTATTAAAAGTAAGAAAACCAACAAGGAAGGTTGATCTCAAAGAATCATACTTAAACAATTCTGTAGAAACATCATTCAGTGGAATTGGCGCTAAGCCCAGGTGTACCAATAAGCGCACTCTTCCATTAGGCAGGGTACTATATATAGAAATTAACCAAACTTGGGTTATTGATTGAAGACAAGGATGAACCAAATTGGAAATTTCGAAAACTGAACGGGTTTTGAAACCTTAATTTCTTATCAACCAAACTGAACCATCATCATTTACAAGGTAAGTTGTTCATTTTAATGCCACTGCCATAATACATGGCTGGGCATCTTGCACTTCCCCTGAACCAACCTGGGCATATCTGGCCTGTACCCAACGTTGGTCCAAGGTGTGCTTTAAGTCAGAGAGGTCCTGTAACTTGACCTTATTTGACTCTTATCGCCCAGCCTTATCATGGCAGTTGTTCCCATCAATGAAATAATGTAAACATGACACCCTCTTTACCAAGCATAAGGCCTGTGGATATCACTTTCAGTGGATTTCATTGTAAGTTTACCAAGGCCTCATGGGTATGAAGCTATTTAATGGTAATTGTAGACCAGTTTACCAAATATTTAATCTTTATTTCTTGTTTGACAACTACTATAGCCAAGGATGTGCCATGATTGTTTGTAGCTCATGTACTTGCATTGTTTGGGGTTCCACAGGAATAATTAGTGACAGAGGGGCCTGTCAAGAAAACGGAAGATAAAGTTTAGACTGGCTTGCCAGTTGGGATGCAGAAGCACCCAGAAGGCGATCCAGAATGCCAGGGCATTGCTGCTTGAATGACGCTAAAGTGTGCAGGGAGATAGGTAACAATTTGAATGCTGACATGCCACAAGAGTAAAAACCAACATAGTAAGAAGACAGGCTGTTGTAGCTCCAGGACCAATGGGCCTGGGCGTAGGGAGTTGCAATATTGGATTGGGTAGTTTGGTGCTTCCCATAGGAGAATTGGTACTACTACATTGACGAGGGGACAGATCCTTGCTGGAGTGGAGATAGTTGGGCCCACAAAATACCAAGGTCCTGCTGGCAGATGGCCTCCATGATCAAGGAGAAACCCACAAAAAATTTAACATGATAGGATCAATTGACTGTGGTAGAGATCAAAGCTACTAACATGACTGGGATAGCCCATTCAATACAAGGCCTGTGAGACCACAATATGATGTCGCAATGGCTTTGACAAAGAAAAGTTCAAACTTAACAAAATAGATTGGAGCACAAGAAGATCTTTAATGAATTTTAAATTAAGAGAATTGCCCTTCAATTTTCTCAGTGTGTTAAAAAAGCTTAAATAAACAATTAATTTGGGCGATAGCTTAGGAAAGCGTTGGATTGGGTCCCTCAATATTTGACCTAACCTAGCAAACTTCAAGCGAGGATAAAAAACGAGCTTATTTTTAACTGATTTTGAAAGAATTGGTTGCAGGCCAAGTCGCTGTCAGTTTGTTCATGGACGCCCATAATGTGTATTTACCACACTTCCAAAGCTTAGCGCAATGACATCTCACTCAATGGGCAATGGGAACCTCCAAAGGCCACTCATATAGGGGCAGTCCCAAGAGATTGGGAAATGGTTTGGGGTGCCCAACCCACCTGCACCCAGTCGCTTTGGTGTCTCTTTGACCAAGTAGGATTCATTTTATGAGTATTTTGATATTTTTGGGGAGGATTCCAAACTGGCAGCAACTTTTGACGAAGGCCCAATGTCATTGGCAAGTTCCACCAAAGATTTGACAATAGATGCTTTCTTCATTGTAGGTACACGCCCGTTGGGCCTTGTTTCCTTTGATTTGGTGCTTTTGGGCCTTGAAGGCAGAGGCTTGTTGCCCTCAACTTACTTTGAACCTTTCACCCCATGAGAATGCCAACTTTCCAATAGCATAACACAAAATCCTTTAACTCGCAGCACCAATTTGTCTGAGGTTAATACTGGGTTAGGTGGCGGGGTCCTCAAAGGGTAAGCTGTTACCCACCGCTTGTCCACTACATGGGTGAGGGCAACCTGAGAAACGAGAGGGGCAGCTGGCCTTCTCAGACCCTTTTTGCATGGGAATGGTAATACCACCTGGTCTAAGCGGAGGGGGCTCTCCCCTGGACTTATATTATCCTTCCCTTTTCCAAAAGGGGAGCGCCACCACCAGGAAATTGAGTGAGGGCCACATTCTTATGGGCCTTGGGCAACTTGATTGCTATCAGTGTAGCAATTTTTGGGGGAGGGCGAGGAGCATCTGTGTGGGTAGCGTGGAAAGCCTCAATAAGCTCTGATCAGTTGGCACAGTCCTGAGAGATAACCCAGCTATTTTGTAAGGCTGGATAGCCTTCCCACGCAACTAAATATTATACTGATCGTCATGATTTTCGGGAAGCCAGGATGCCCTCAACTTTAGCTTCCCCACAGCCTCGATCATGATAAGCTCTGGTTCCAATGGGATTGCCCCCTTGAATGGGTACAACTGAGAAACATGAAAGACTGATGTTGCTTACAGTTGGGCAGCAATTTCAAATGGAAGGCGCCATTTCCTAGGTCTTCTTCCACCAAATGGGGGCCCAAGCATTTAAATAAAAACTTTCACAAGGGCACCTTTATCTGCAAGTGGCATGTGTTGAGCATGATGTGTGAGCTTACCTTTATTTCTTGTGCCAAGAGCCAGTTCCAATCTTTAAACCTTTTGTAATCACTTATGGCCTTAATCAAATGCTCCCAAACCAGGGACTGTGTGGCCTGAATGAGCTGAGCATGGTCAGCTGCAGCTGGTACCTCTGTGTGAAGGCACGGGCTAACCAAAATGATGGGTTATACCCAAGGTCGCTTTGTATGGGTAAAAGTCAGTGGATGCATGTGTCCTGTTATTATATGCAAACTGAGCGAGGGAAAGTTCATCAGCCCAGGTATCCTGAGCGGCTGCAGTATAGCACTGCAGATACTGCTCCAAGATCTGATTGACTCGTTTAGTTTGGCCATCTAACTGTGGATTGTACACAGTGGAGCGACAGAGCATAATCTTCAAGATTACCAAGAGCTCATTCCAAATCGCGCCATAAATTGGGTCCTGCAGCTGCTGATAATTTCCTGTGGGAGTCCAAACATTGAAAACACATGACACACAAATAGGTGGGCAGTTTCTTTGGAAGTAATGGTGAAGGAGCACGGGATAAACAAGGAGAATTTAATGAAGTGGTCTTTGACCACCATAACTGCTGTAAACCTCTTGAGCTGGGTAGCTCAACAATAAAGTCTACTGACACCGATGTCCATGGTCCCTCTGCCTGCTGCAAGGGGTGCAGAAGGCCATTACAACCAGACCAGCCAATTTGGCCCACGCGCAAGTCACACAGTCCATGATTCATGCTGAAACATCCTTCAAAAACCTGGCCAGTTGTAGGTACGCTTAACTAAATTGAAATACTTCTTATTCTGCGGCTGACCAACTGTGGGAGGATTGTAATGAGCCTGAATTACTTTGGCTTAGAGGATGGGAGGGACCCATACTTGTGACCTAAACTGGATGAAACCCTCAGCCAGAAAATGAAAGAAATGCTTTGAAGTTGGGAGCGACAACCGCTCCAAAAGGAACACCCCTTCTGCACATGATGTTTGCACTACTAAGACCTGCATAATCAAGGACGTATATGGATCTAAGTCTGCTGCTGAAACCATCGGAGGTATAATGGCCAAGATTTGGGTTTGGGGAATAATTGTGATGAGATCTGCCTCATATGAGTTGGCTGGGCAAAGTGTGGGATTGCAGCTTAGAAAATCAGTAAGGACACTTAATGCTCCTTTTACAAACTTGTAATTAAAGTTAAAGCTGCACATATCCTGGTAGTTTCAGTCCTTCTGGTGTGCCAACTTCTGTGGCTTGCAGAAATAGAGAAGAGCTTGGTGGTCCGTTCACATCAACTTGTGCTGAGCACCCTGCAAGAGATACTGTTAGTGGGTCAAGGACCACGCCATTGCTGCCAGCTCCTTATCATAGATGTCCCAGGATTGATCAGTGGAAGAGAATTTGTGGTAAAAATAAGCGACCAGGTGTTCTAACCTATCATGCTCTTGGAGCAAGACAGCCCCTACCGCAGCAGAAGACGCATCACACACTACAATATAGAGTTGGAGGGATCCACGTGCTTAAGGATGGGGGAAACAAAAATATCACCTTAATTGAATTAAATCCTGCTGGCACTCAGGCGTCCATTGAAAGGGAACGTCCTTGCCTGTGAGCAGATGGAGTTGGGCAGCTAACTGGGATAGTGCAGAAGATGATATTTTTTAGAAATATAGTGATACCCAAAAGCTTCTCAATTTCTTTGGGTAGTTGGAGTTGGCCATTTGCGGATGGCGTTCAGTTTGCTGGGTGGAATGGCGTACCCATCTTAAGATGAGGTTACCCAAGAATGTGATTACCTCCCAATAAAATTCGCATTTTGACGGTTTGATGAACAGACCCACTTTATGCTATACAGCCACTACCGCCTCCAAGTATTTTGCATGTTGTTTGAGAGAGAATTAGTGTACCAGGATGTCATCAATATATGTGACTGTGCAGGTGGACCTGAGATCACCCAGCACACTAGTGATCATCCTTTGAAAGGTTTTAGGCGCATTATTCAGCCCAAAAGGCATCACTCAAATATTGGAATATGCTTTGTCTTGTCCATATACCGATAAGCCATTCTGACCTTCCACCACCAAAATTTGATTAAAGGCGTTATCTAGATCAATTTTTGAGAACTCATGATTTTACATTTGCTTGGCTGATTGTCTGTTTCAATGGCAGTGGATAAGGTTCTTGGACCATTTTATTGTTAAGGTGGCCATAATACATGCAGGGATCAAGGGAACCATCTGCCTTCTTGGCAAAGACAATGTGAGAGGCAACTAGGGATGTCTCCTTAAACAACTAACCCTTCTTGAGCATGTCATTCAACCATGCATTGAGGGCAGACTCCTCTTCCACTGTATGCAGGTATAGTGTGCAGTTTATGTTTACCATCTCCACCATTTCCTGAAAATTCAAATTGAATTTCATATGTGGTGGAAGGCGGTTTAGCATTTTCACAATTAAAAATGCTCTGATAGCTCATCAACGCGGCAGAATTACCAGAAGAGGACCTATAGGAGACATGAAGGTTGTAACAGATCCACAGATTCGAGCTTTTAGTAATAGTTTTAATAGGGGAACTCCCTCTTCACCTGATCATTGGAAAATGACATTGTGTTATATTCTAAGTGGATTCGCATATGCTTATGAGGCCACCAACCCACACTTGAAATTACTAGGAACACAAGGTTAGGCATCGCCAAGAAGCAATTGAAAAAACTAAACTGGCGAATTTAATAAATGTACTGGGCGATGTACTTTATAGAATGGCTAGGAGGCTGACAAGGAGACTATCACCGCTGGCCTCAGGTCTAAGTCTATATCAAGATACTTGGACAACTCCAGACTCATGAAGTTGCTGCTACTCCAGTGTTGATTAAGGCCTTGAAGGACACATGGTATGCTCCAATACTAATTTTCATAATTAATAGAAAGTAGGAATAATTCTGTTTAATGGCGGATGTGGTCAATTCTCTGACACCATAGAGATTGCAACTAGATCAGGGGGAAGAGCAGGTTCCTTTAAAGGAGCAAAAATTGGAGTGAAAGAGTACTTAGATCAAGTCCTCTTTAGACTGGACTTTCATCAACTTACATACAGATGAGCTGGAACAAACTAACTCAGGCGCAGGGCATTGTCAGGCCCAAGAACTAATATGGATACTGATTCAATGTTGTTATAAGAACCTGCGACTAAGTTGGCAAATCCAATCATGGAGTTCCTATTTTGAGGGCAAGGAGTGTGGCAGAAATCTGCATTAATGGAAGTCGCTGCCTTTCAGAATTGATCCGCTGTTTCCGTAGGGGTGGACCAAGCAACGTGATGAGCAGAGGTTAATTTAACACAGTTTGGAAATAGCTTGGATTGCAACCCAGAGGAGATCCAGTGCTAGGGCTTGCTCACGGAAGGATGCAACTAAAGAAACCATGATAAGGCCTTTGACAATCATAGAAAATAATTGGAGCAATTATTCAGAACGTGGTACAAGAGATTTTAAAGCTTCCAACACTACTGCAACAAGTGAGGTGGGTTCACCTGCCCAAATATCAGAATGCAGAAGACCTCGCACCCACTGATTATCTACACCTTCACCTGCATCCAAAAGGACAACACCCTGCTGAGCATTTATCAGTGAAGTAGCACTTTTTAGTGCAATTGCAGATTACATTTGCACCTCAGCAAAAGCGTTGAGAACCTGATTCACAATGTCATTGGAGAAAACTTTCATATCCCCTACTTGAGGGTTAACCAAGGGGAAAGTAGCAGGCAATGGGGCAATGTGACCATGGAGGAATCTCTCCAAAGCTATCCAGGAGCTGCTCATAGTCGCGATAGCAATATGACTAGATGATAATCTTGGGACAGTTAGGGCGGTTTGTGAAGGATCCGCCAAAATGAGATCAGTTACAATTATTTGAGTGCCTTGAGATGAGGTGATATTGGGATATAACAAGTTTATTATTGGATTGCCTTGAAATAAGACGATAGGGCGATGTTGACATTCAATGAATATGAATTAAATTGCCTACAATTTAGGCGATAGAGAACTAAAGAAAAACAAGCCAAACTGAGGAGAATCAGTGGAACCACATAGTCCAAGCTATGAGAGTGGTATCATCTGAAGCTACTGTATATAAGCGAGATGGGTGATTAAGATAGGTTGATTGTTAATAGGATAAAGTGAGTGAGACAGCGAGGATCTGCTGTGGTTATTATATTAAATAAAATGTTGTAGTGGGAGCAAGTGCCCTATAATTATTATATTATGTTTATTCTGTTGTTACCAAGGGCCACAATCATCATATTGTTAATCCTATTTGCTCAGTGGGCTAAACCCTATGAAAAACCCCTTACGGCGTATCTCAAGGATTTCGCCAAATTCCAACAGTGGTGCTCACTACAGGGGGCCCATTGATAAGTTATAAAATAATAAAACTCAGTCACCTGCTATGTCATATCTAGGTTGCTTTGATAAGAAATCTGCACGACACAATGGGGCTGTTGCATATGAGGAGTTGAAACTTGCATTGGAAACTGTGCTCAAAAGACAAGATGAGCTGCTCCAGGAAGTCTGCAGTGATAAGCTGCCGCCATTTGATCGTGAAGTAAATATTCATGGGTTTTTTTGACAATTTGAGTTTGCAACTGAAGGAGCCTCAGACCAGTGAAGGGCGAAACTGTTGATCTCCACATTAGATGTCAGAAGTGCTGATCAAGTTGTTTGTTACCTTACAGATAGTTCCATTACATACCAATAAGTCAATAAGACAGTGAGGTGCGTTTGTTTGGTGGAACTGCAAAGATGTCGCAGAGGAAAGCTGAGTTCTTGACCATCAGGTTTCAGCAAAATGAGACTCTCACCGCATTCGCTGAGCGATTTATGGCAGAAGCACATGTGTTGATTGGGGCAGGGATTCTAGCTGAAGCTGATGTATGCATTGCTATATATCTGCAGTGAAGCCATACCCTGATCTTTACAATGTCATGGCCCCATTGTTGGAGGACGATGAACCTCTTCTTAAACTTGTTCAGTTTGTACGTCATTTAGCTGTAAATTTCCCTCCACCTAATATCAAGAAGATTCACACTATCGCCGTGGCCAACCCTAACCATGGGGGGAAGCAACAAGTCAACACAGATTCTGCCAGGTTACTCATTGCAGTCTAACATCTGTCCCATAACTGCTGAGCAACAACTGACCAACTACCGCTTCAGCCCTAACTATGCTGATCAACAGCAGGCATTCTACCAATGTGGGTCTGGTTATGCCGATCATCTTCAGAATAACTTTCTGAGTGGGCCAACTTATATTAAGCACAGACGTAGGCCCTATGGAATAAGTTGTTTTAATTGCAGTTGCACTGGTCACATGGGATGATGGTGCCCCAATCGACAGATCCCTTATGTACAACAGGATCAAAGTTATCAGGGAAAAGTCAGAGTGGAGAAGAGATGGGACTCTTTACTTCTGCTATCTCGAAGTCATACATCCCACTTGAAACTAATGTATTGAAGCAGTAGAAACCTCCCAGTATGATGATACATTCCTCTACCAACAGCTGGTTGGGGGAGTATATGTTTTGATTCAAGCACAATTCAAAGAAATGGCTGACACAGGGTTTCCGTAGCAACCAAAGCCTTATGCTTGCCAAATGTTTGACCAAAATCTGTCAGACCGGCTAGAACTGTTCACAGATATGTTGCCTCTAAGAGAAGTAGAGGTCGCCTTCCCAGTGGATGCTATTATAACAGGATACCCTAAAGTTGGTTTGGGTATTATAGGTTTCCTGGGAAAATGTGAACCGCTAAATGCACACATAGTAAACAGCTGGCGTTCATTTTACTCAGAGTGCACTTACTGTGACGTTGTGGTAGTCAAAACCTGAGTACGAGCTATAATTGATATGGGCGCTCCTGTTAACATTGTCTCCACTAAGTTGGTGGCAAAGTTGTCTTTGAAACCTGACATAGAACACTGGATGGTGTATGGGACCGCTGGAACGGAAACCACGTCTCTGAGGGAGCATATAGCGCGCTTCCTTTGCGGTTTGGATCCATTGTTATTGTGGCTCTGATGGTAGCATTACCAAATAGCAACTATGATCTGCTGATTTGTACTGCTATTATGCGACACTATGAGGCTGTCATTGACATGATGGAAGAGACCCTAGCCATCCTGGGATAACAGATCCCCATCTATTTTACTTCCAGCGGAGTTCCAGATGACCCAATCCGCTCTAGTAAAATCAATCTTGCCTATAGCGATGGTGTGATTCCTGTAAGATATTGGCGGATGAAGCGGAAGACCCAAATGCTCCCAAACCAGATTTACAAGTACAAAGGGATTCTGCTACAAGCTGCGAATGCTTTGACTATCCCTTCTGGGCATCAGGTCATAATTGGGACAAAGCTTGAAATTGATATACTGGGAGGTCTATATGGAGAGGTTATGGGGCCCTATCAACAATTGCAACTCAAACCTCATGTGACTCCTGGGTTACTGTTACCAGGGCAGGGGAGGTGAAGGTGTTGGTAGTGAATCTGCAGAAGGAGGTGATGAAGGTTCAGTGGCACCAAGTGGTAGCTTACCTGCACTTGATTCCTATCAATGAGGTCCACTAGATACATGACTTTGGTTCTTGGGAAGATCTCAGCTTGCCTTTTAAAATCTCCTTCAGCATAATGACTGTGGTCCCTCAGGAGGCGCTAAATGGTCTAATGGAGGATCAAAAGGATAGTGTAATGGATCTGTTAGAGAAGTATCACAGCATTTTTGCAACTGATGATCACAACTTGGGTTGCGCTCTCAGGGTTGTGCATCAGGTGGACACAGGAAACCACCCCCTATCAGGTCACAGCCTATCCGTCGTTCAAAGGCAGTGGAAGAAGTTGTATCTGCAGAAATAGATACATTGGTGGAACAAGGAATGTTGGAGCTGTCAAAGAGTCCCTGGGCATCCCTGGTGCTAATTGTCAAAAAGAAAGATGGCTCCAATCAAGTAGTAATCAATTATTGGAAGCTTAACAGCATTACAAAAAAAGATTCGTACCTGCTTCCACAAATTGATGATGCTTTAGATCGGTTAGGTGGGGCCAAGTATTTCTCTGCTATGGACTTGATATCAGGGTACTAGCAGATCAAGTTGCCAGCAGCGGAACAAGAAAAGTGCGCTATAATTACCTCAAAAGGATTGTTCCAGCCTACAAATATGCCACAGGGTTTGTGCAATGCCCCCGCTACGTTCCAGCGGGCTATGAACACTATTTTGGGTGACCTAAAGCTGTCTTGCGTTCTTGTCTACTTTGATGATATCAACATGTTTTCGCGGACATTCACAGAGCATCTTGGACACCTGGACCAAGTGTTCCACCGCCTTGCTGATGCTAATATCAAGATTAAGCCCCATAAGTGCCACTTTTTTAAGGAACAGTTGGAATACCTCAGCTTTGTGGTAGACTCCAAAGGGCTTAGCCCTCAGCTGGCCAAGGTGGAAGCCATCTGCAAGATGACTCAGCCAAGCAATAAGTGGGATATCTAGGTGTTCTTGGGGATGATCAGTTACTACCAGTGGTTCATTCCCAACTTCAGCTGTATTAGGGGCTCCTCTCTTTGAGCTACTTAAGAAAAACGCTGCCTTCAACTGGACGGATTGATGTCAAACTGCTTTTGATGTATTATGAACCGCGTTAGCTAGTGTGCCTGTTTTACAATAACCCAATTTTGAAAAAGAGTTTATTGTGCAAACGGACGCTTCACTTTCCGCTGTAGGGGCTGTGTTATCCCAAAAAGACGATGACGGTGTGGAGCACCCCATTGTATATTGTAGCCACAGTTTAACAAGCCCTGAATGGAATTCCACTGTGACCAAGTGGGAGTGTTTAGCGGTATTCTATGCATATAAACAATTCTGGGTCTACCTCCACAGGGTGAAATTCAAAGTGGTAATGGATCATGCCTCCTTGCACTGGCTACAGAATCTGCGGGAACCTGAAGGGTGGCTCACACGATGGACTTTGAAGCTCCAAGCATATGATTTTGAGATCATGCATCAGCCAGGGGCAAAACATCAGAATATGGACTGTCTTTCCCAATTACCCATGGTCGCCATGACAGCGTATGTTGCAGATATTATGTACTAAAAGATGCTTGTGGGCAAATATCATGATGAGCCGCTGCCTGTGATCAAAGTGTTAGATGGGCTTAGGCAGAATACCTTCTTGTGCAACGGGAAATTATATAAGTGGATTAGGGAATTGACGCTGAGTTTTCCAAAACCCTCTGCCAGTCCTGCAATAATTATGGATGCCTATAGAGCGGTAGGTCATGGAGGGTTGAAAAAGACACTGGAGTTCTTATGACCCCGCTACTATTAGGAGAATATTCATTATGATGGGCTTGAGACGGTTGGTTGTTGCCATCAGTGCCAAGTGGAGAAGTCATTCCACCGAAAGACCACCTACCAGCTAGTCAAGCCTCAATTCGCATGGCATACTGTTTTGTTAGATGTGGTGGGGCCTCTGCCACTAGCGCAAACTGCTTCAAATATATAATAGTTGCCATCGACCATTTGACAAGATGGGTGGAATCAAGGGCTATCAAGGATTTGGGGGCTGTCACTACCACCAAGTTCATCCTGGAGTGTGTCACACAGCGCCATGGTTGTCCGCAGTTTATCCTAACAGACAACAGGACCAATTTCACATCACATATATTGGCCAAGTTGAACGAGCTCATGGCAATCCGCGGGGTCTTAACTACCCCCTACCACCCTGAATCTAACGGTATGGTAGAACGGGTCTTTGGGACCTTGGTAAATATTCTACGCAAGCTTGTAAATGAGCGACCTTCAGATGAAGCACCCTTTTATCCACCGCTGTCTTCAAATACAATATCAGCTACCACTAAGCAACTGGTAAGAGTCCATTCCAATTGCTCTATGGATGACATCCAGTGCTACCTGCATTGCTTTACTCCTGTGTGGAGGATACCGGCGGAGTCAAGCACCACCACTATTTATCTGTCTTAACCAACACACTGATTAAACTCTAAACCGAGGCACATTCCACTAGTCTTGCCAAGAAAATTTAGGATCATGCAGCTGACCAAGGTAGATGCAGCAGTCTTCCACAGTTTGGGATAGGGGAATTGGTCCTCTTTCACGACCAACATGGGTTCAGAAGAAGGAACAAGCTTGCCAATATATGGAGCAGACTATTTAAGATCATTGAGAAAACTGGGGCTGACGCCTACACCATTAAGGAACCCACAGGGGGTCAAATTATTAACTGGGTACATGTGAAGTTCCTCTGACCATACAAACAATAGGAGCCTTATCATCCAGTCAAGGATGGGGTGATGTCATGATTCTGATATGACTGGATGATAATCTTAGGACAGTTAGAGCGGTTTTGGAAGAATCCACCAAAATGAGATCAAAAAAATTAATTGAGTGCCTCGAGATGAGGCGATATTGGGATATAACAGGTTTATTATTGGATTGCCTTGAAATAAAGTGATAGGGTGATGTTGACATTCAATGAATATGAATTAAATTGTCTACAATTTAGGCGATAGAGAACTAAAGAAAAACAAGCCAAAATGAGGAGAATCAGTGAACCACATAGTCCAAGCTATGAGAGTGGTATCATCTGAAGTTACTGTATATAATCGAGATGGGTGATTAAGATAGGTTGATTGTTAATAGGATAAAGTGAATGAGACAGCGAGGATCCGCTGTGGTTATTATATTAAATAAAATATTGTAATGGGAGCAAGTGCCCCATAATTATTATATTAAGTTTATTCTGTTGTTACAGAGGGCCACAATCGTCATATTGTTGGTCCTATTGCTCAGTGGGCTAAACCCTGTGCAAAACCCCTTATGGCATATCTCAAGGATTCCGCCAAATTCCAACACTCATAAAAAAGGTGATTGAAAAAATGATTAACAGAAGGCAGACTACCAACTGCATGTTCATTTGATAGAGGGTAACCACTGCTACGCCCATCTCAACAAGGAGAGTGGAAATGACTGGAAACCATGGACGGTCAATTATGTCAAGGGTATGCAAATAAAGTTTAGATTGCCTGCCAGTTGGGATATAGAAGCACCCAAAAGTTGAGCCAGAATGCCAGGGGCATTGCTGCTTGAATGACATTAAAGTGTGTTGAAAGATAGATAAAAATTGAATGTTGACGTGTTGCAAGCCTGAAAAGCAACCCATTAATAAGAGAGGCTGTTGTAGCTCCAGGAACAACAGGCCTGGGCATAGGGAGTTACAAGATTGGATTGGGTAGTTTGGTGCTTCCCATAGGAGAATTGGTACTACTACATTGATGAGGGGACAGATCCTCACTTGGAGTGGAGATAGTTGGGCCCACAAAATACCGAAATACTGCTGGCAGATGGCCTCCATGATCAAGGAGAAACCCACAAAAAATTTAATATGTTAGGACCAATTGACTGTGGTAGAGACCAAAGCTACTAACATGACTGGGATAGCCCAGTCTATACAAGGCCTGTGAGACCACAATATGATGTCATAATGGCTTTGACAAAGAAAAGTTCAAACTTAACAAAAATAAATTGGAGCGCATGAAGATTTTTAATGAGTTTTAAAATAAGAGAATTTACTGTCAATTTTTTCAGTGTGTTACAACTGCCCAAATAGAAAATCAATTTGGTGGATAGCTTAGGAAAGCGTGGGATTGGGGCCCTCAAGATTTGACCTAATATGGCAAACTTTAGCAAAGGGAGGAGAAAAATAAACTTATTTCAAACTGACTGTAAAAGAATTGGTGGTGGGCCAAGTTGCTGTTGGTTCATCCACGGATGCCCAAATTGGGGATTTACCACACTTAAGACAATTATTGTGATGACATCTCACCCAATGGGCAATGGGAACCTTCCAAGGTCTCCCCACATAGAGGCAGTTCAAGAGGTCGAGAACAGGTTTGGGGTGTCCAGCCTGCCTGCACCCAGTTGCTTTGGTGTCCATTTGACCAAGCAGGATTCACTAGATGAGGATATTGATATTTTTTGGAGAGGGTTCCAAACTGGCAGCAACTTTTGACAATGGCCCAATGCCATTGGCAAGCTCCACCAAGGATTTGACATTAGATACTTTCTTCATCAAAGGTAAACGCCTGTTGGGCCTTGTTTCCTATGATTTGGTGCTCTTGAGCCTTGATGCCAAAGGCTTGTTACCCTCAACTTTATTTGAACCTTTCACCCCATAAAAAGCCAACTCTAATAGCTTAACACAAACTCCCTTAATTTGCAGCACCAATTTTTCTGAGGTTAATACTGGGATAGGTGGTGGGGTCCTCAAAGGGTAAGCTGTTACCCACCGCTTATCCACCACATGAGTAAGGTTTTCCTGGGAAATGAGAAGGGCAGCTGGCCTTCTCAGACCCTTTTTAGATGGAAACAGGAATGCCATCTGGTCCAAGCAGAGGGAAGCTCCCCAATACTTACAGGACCTCAATTTACCTCTCAGTTTTCTAAAGAATTTGTGTGAAATGCTGAAAATTGAGCCATGCAGATCCTCAGCTTATCATCCCCCAGTCTGAAACCAAACAGCTTGTACTAATTAGCCCTTGGAGCATATCTCTGATGGAATTCTAATACTTCTCATGATACAAGGGCAGTGGACCTCCCTTAGGCCTAATTTTCATACAACAACTCCCTTCATTCAACAACAGGGTGTCCTCTATGTATGCTAATTTATGATACAACTCTGCTTTTACCATTGGACCTCAAATTTGGAGTAATATCCCAGCATTAGATACCTTTGTTACCCCATCAAGAAGGTCCACCAATAAGTCCAGAACCAGCTTAAAAATTAACCAATGATGTCAAGTGATTTTTATATATAAAGAGACATGAGGTACCTAACTATCAAGGAGTGGATTTGGTGATGGTAGACAGTAGAAATCTGCATCTCAAGGTGCCATGCATAATTGGGACCATCTAGTACTAAAAAAAGGTGCCATGCATAAGCTGGCTTGCAGATACAAAGGTCTCTTCCCCATGTTTTATTTGATAAACCTTAAATCCTTCCACATGAAACTTCCCTCCCACTGGAAAATTCATAACCCCTTGCATGCCTACTCCTTATTGCCATTTAAAGGATAGAAGCTAGTGGAGGTAGAGCCCATCATGGTAGAGAGTTCAGCAAAGTCTAAAGTAAAGCGGATCTTTAACTCACTAAAAGTTAAATTTAGTTTGCATAACCTAGTATCCTTGAAGGTGCCTTTATCTTATGAAGATATTTGGGTTCCCTCCAGAGATTCTGATTACTTTCAGAAGTTGATTTCCTAGTTTTACAAGACCAATCCTAAGGCGCCATCAACATACACTCCTAAGAAAGCTACCCTTGCAGCCATTAAACTCCTTACCCCTCATAAGAATTACACTCTGGCCAATGCCTCTGAAGGGTGGTGGACCTTATTTTTTTAGGAAAGGGTAATTTAAGGCCCTTAGCTTCAGGTATTAAGCTGGACAGGGTCATGCACCCCTTTAGGTCAAAAAGGGGGCAACTTCCAAGGCTCAGACCATCACCCAGATCTCTGAACTAAGGCATACCCTGGATGAGAGATGGGTGGCTGCTGCTCCCCCTGACTGCTATATGCCTTTCCTCCATCTACCCCTCAACCTAAAACCAAAACTTCTATGTTATAAAATCTACAAGTTATTATTTAAAAAACCCAAGCAGACTTAAAAAAACACCAAAAATTAAAGAAGGCCTTTGTCGTGGTTACATTTCCTGTTTCCAACAAGTGCTCAAACAGAAGTTAATCTGAGAGGGGAAAGCTTACCTAGCAAGCCAAAGTTGAGCAAAAAGTCAAAAAAAAGGTTAAAGGTGGGGATCAAACCCAACACCCTATTCTAAAATTTAAAAACTGAATTTGGATATTCAAAAGTTGGGTAAACATCCTGAGAATAGTTTATAACTATTGGCCAATACTATTGAGGGAAAATCAAGGAATCAAACCTTTTTAATTACAAAATCTGAAATTGGAAATTGTTCCTCCTAATGTAGTTTAACTTAGCAGCTCTCCCCCTCCATCCCACCATAAGACCCAGAACTCTGTATTGGTAGGGTATTAGATTATTCTTTTTACTTAGTTTCCTGTCAAACTTAGTATATATATATTAAAATACTTCCTTTTAGTCAGTTTAATAGATTAAATGGCAAATGGGTAACAATTTCCAAGGTTTGAGCCTTTACAACACCCCATCCAATGCACCTAACCAGAGTTCCTTGAAACCAGTGGTGTCTTGCAGACTATGACTACCCTGGTTGGTTTTGACACATCTGCAAAGGAAGCCAGGTCCTGCTTTAGCACGCTGGTTTCCTAACAAATCTATATTTGCCATGGTAATCTTATAATCTACTGAACTGATTTATATGTAAATTTGCACACTCATAGATGTGTGGTAATAAAATATTAAATAACTTATTCAAGGTGGCCAACCTTAGGACAAATGTACTTTACCAATTTTATTAAGGAATAGAAAGGGCAAAATTTAAAAAGTTGAAAAAAGCCGATATAAAAACTCATCTTTTAGATTTGTGACTTTGTACATGATTCCTTCATCAAGAATTATGTCATGAGCATCAGTAATATAGTATATGTGCCCATTTTATTAATCTTATATCATAGTTAAGTGATTTTATATCTTTTGTAAGTAATATATACAATATATATATATATATATATCATTGTATACAAATGAACATTTCATCTGTTTTTATTACTATATATTGGTAAATGTTTATTAATTATCATATTTTGGTTTTATATATTGAAGAAACATTAATGGTAGATTATTGCTTCACACTTTTTATAGATTTATAACTTAGAATATAAGAATATGCTTAATTTAAATGTAACATTAGCTTTATACCAGCTTGCTAGTTACCATAAAATTTATATACAAAAGCTTGCATGTAAAGCTGCGAGTACCTGTTAGCTATAGAATAAATGTGAGGCCATGATAGGTATTGGAGTTACCTATAATGATAGCGTGTAAAGAATATAAAACAAACGGAAGGTCAGCTGGTAAATTTCAAGCTTCTAAGTTTGAGAGAAGAACTGACAATCCAACTATTGAACTCAAAGTTCTCTTTAAAGATTTTGGCCGAAATAAGCTTTGGAAAGTGAATCCCAAATGGAAGGATGTAACCTACCGGAAGTTGAATCCGAGCATAGGGAAGCTCTAAAAACTTGAGGCCTGAGATTGAAACTAACCATTGGATTAGAAGCGGGCCAAAGTCGGCGTGCGATACAATTTCAACATGTGCGATGATGTTGGTGGGGGCTGCAAAATCAAAGGCAGCGTCATACAATTTTCCTGAAAAGCAGACTTGCTTTAAATGAACTAGACTCGTTAAAAGATTATAAAGGCTTCTGATAGATTCCTCCGTTTTGAATTCCAGACGCAGGCTAGTAATTGATTTTAGGTTATATACTTGTGCAATCGTAAGATAAAAGTCAACTCCAGCAAACAAAGTTGTGAGCCGCGGCCATGGGCGATCAAAGATAAAATTGGGCTGGCCAGCACGATAGGGCAGAAAACCCTTAAGAGATAGATTTTTCAGTCGGGGCAAGTTGAATGGTTTCCAAAGTAATGAAAAAGCTGTTTGTCACAAGCGAAACCGCGGGAAGAGATGTATAGTACCTCCAACTTCTCAAACCTCGGAACATGGTCACAAAGCGCATCAGTTCGTACAATAGAACCACAGATATGAAGATGAGTTAAGTTTGGAAAGTTTTTCCGAAGATCACCCACAATATTTAGATCAAGATCATTGCCGGTTGAGAGCAAAAGTTGCTTAAGTTTTGAAGAAGCAAAGCTTTTTATAACCCCGAGACCGATTACGGTTTGGTTTATTGAATCAAAGTAAAGTTCCACCTCGTCTAAGTTTGACAAAAAGGGCGAGGGGCATTCCGGCCACTTCTCGAGAGGAAAGTTTATAGAAATCGATATTTTTGACAGCAAAGGGGCCAATTTAGGGGGCGAAAGCAACAATTTGAACAAATCAGACTGTTCAAGAATAGTAATGAAGTCGATACTCTCTAAATTAGGACAATGAACTAAAGAGAGTAGAAGTTCAGAGTAGCTTAGGTTTACTTGCAAGCGCCTGATGTTGATTCCGTATTTGGCAAGGCAAGAAATGCTTTGAATTTGGTCGAGATAATCTGTGATTAACTTTTTATTAAATGACTGCCAGATGATAGGTATGAGTAGCTTTCTGAAAAGACGTGAAATATGTTGAAAATACAACCATTCCTTATTACTTAACAGCAGCAAGACCTCTTCAATAATAAAGTCTGGTAAGTCGTTGAAGCGAGCTTTTTTCATGAGTTTAATATGCCAGATACAACCTATATAAGCTGATCAATTGCTAAACTTAAAAACTATACAATTTAATAGATATAAAAAATAAATGCAATGACAGGTATGTAAAAACTTAAATACAACTTAAAAACAGAAATAAATATATTTTAAATAGCAATACCTTTTGTGGGATCTTAATACCTAAAATAAACTTTTTGGATTGGTCCTAGCCCAAGAAGAATACAATAAAGGTTCTAACAACCTTCACATATAAAGCCTTGTCAACAAGCCAGTTTATGACAAAGGTATGACAAGTCTTTAAGCAATAATTTAAGCTATTTAATAAAGAGTCTGAACAAAAGGTAAATAACAGCCTAGCACCTATACATTAAAAAATATACCTCTCTCCATATATAAAAATCATTTTATGGATGTGTGGGTATGTGAGTATGTGACACATTATCTCCTATATAAAGAAACCAAAAATAAACCAAACTTTGAACAAGTGTTTTATGTATTAGGAGAATCAACATAAGCTGTTTTTTCTTGATCATGATAAAATAGATAAAAGCTATATAAAAAGGGCTAAAATGATATATAAGAATTAATGGCAATTAGAATACCATTTCGGCTGAGCGGTTTAATATTCAATATTGATAGGTTTAGCTTTTTTGCCATGTGGTTGATGGTTATTTGGGTAATTTTGATAGGCTCAGTGGTTTTACTAAATGGCTAGTGATTAGTTGATTCGATAGTTCGATAGGCTTTACAGTTTTGGTAAACAGTTGGTGGCTATTAGTTGACTCAATATTTTCATTAGGTTTGTCTAATTGGCTGGTGGTTATTCGATTGATTCGACATTCTCAATCGCTTCCTAAATTTATCGATGGCCATCTACCTATAAAATTGAGATAATTAAAACCGTTTGGCAAATTATAAACTCGAGCAACGCTGTTAAGCAGCTTGTATACAATAAAAAACAGGATATTAATGAACCCAATTAAGGTAGATTCACTAGTCAATTTGAAGCTAGACCGTAAAGAATTAACTATACATTAATATATTGGGAGTAAACCCCAGCTTTGCCTAGAATTTTATTTAATCTGTTCATTGAATTCAAAAATTATCAAGTTTAGATGGTATTTCGATTGTAGCCAAATCAGCCCATGACATTGAAGTATTTTTAACCGACTTTGAAAAAGAAGTTTCTCAATTCGACCTGTATATTTTTTGTTTTTTTAACATGTATGTCTTATCGTTGGGGATAAGCTCAAAATCCGAGGTATGAAATGATGTCATAGTGCGACGAGCCTATAGTAGAGTAGATGGTAATTAGTAAGTTTAGTATTTGATAATCGAACCAATTAAATCACCTAAATAAATAATCTAAGTGAATTATTGTAGATGGCGATTGGTAAACTTAGTATTTAGTAAATTGAACCAATTAAATCAACTAAAAGCCATCTAATTCGAACACGAAATCATTGGGCTTATCGAATCAAACGATAACACCAAATTTCTCGCCCAGTATCAATTCCTATTTCAATTATATACATTGACATAGTATATACCTTTTGGCTTATAATCCACCAAAACAATTTACCATATTAACTGTAAATGTACTATTATATGATATCATGCAATAGCTTTAGTATTAGGATTGATGTATATAAAGGGTTTTGGTTGTTTCATTAGGCTCAATGGTTTTGGTAAGTGTTGGTGAATTAATTTGATAGGCCCAATAGTTTTACTTAATAGTAGTGGGTAATTTATTAATTCGAGAGGCTCAATGGTTTTAGCTAGAGGTTGGTAGTTATTTGCTTAACCCTTTGCACTCCGAACCATTCTGGACGTTAGCTACTAGCTACTCAGCGCCACTTTGTGGCAGAAACATGCATTTACGAACCCTCATATTATTTAGTAGTTTTGGAACCAAGTAACGGTATTATAATGATATTGGACTTATATGAATTGGTTAACATCGAGAAATGTATATTCTCAAAAGAAATCAATATTTTATTTTTATAATTTTGTAAAGTATGATAATGTTTGAAACACTTCCCAATATGCACTGCAGGCTGATTTGTGCATGTTTGACAATAGTAAGTTGTTTGACGTCTTCCACCAGATGTTTTTCTGTCAGAACAAACAATACAATCCCGTTTTCTTTCTCCCACACTGGGAATATGCAGTTGATTATTCAGTCTAATGTCCGCCGAAGATGTGGATGGACGTGTTCTCGGTTCCCGAAAATCACCTCTTAACTGGTCTATAAGTGCCTTCACAAACTTGAAATGCGTTATGGGTGTTTGATTCTTTTTTCTTCAGTGAAGCGGTAAATTATGTAGGAGTCTAACATGTCTGAATAAGCGTCTATCTGGAACTCATCTTCACTACTACTTGTGTTATGAGACTCACTCGTGTTTGGACGTTTTGCCATTGTTCTAATAAAAAAGTAAATAAATATATGAGTTGAAAATTTTTAATTGTTATTACAAACTCACAAAATGATATTTACCAAAAGAATATCACTTTTCCGATCACTTTTTAGAACTGAGTCACTTTTTCTCACTTGTTAGATCTATCTATACCTCTCGGCGTTTCAAATCAGACTGAGTTCGGCTTTGAAAATCTTTTCCTTCAGTTTTAGATTTGTTTATTTACATTTATAAATCTCCTCTGCCTCGCACCATACAGTGCGAGGCATGCTCGTATAGCAACCTTTCTTCTACAAACTCTCCTTATCGCTCCTTTCAAGTGGCGCAGTCAGTGCTCGGACCGTAGTGAGCACACTTCTCACGCTCTCTTCTGACACAAAATCCGCTGATGTTTTTTATATATCTTAGTAATTTTACCATATTTTGATTTGATTTCTTCTGCCATTTCAAGAGAAAATTTCAAAAAATATGCATTTCTCAAAAAGTTGTGCTGGAATAAGTTAATTCCCCGTAATCACTAATAAACTTTAATGTCCCCTGAGAGGGGACATCCGAGTGATATGCTAGAATTACGATGTCCCCTGAGAGGGGACAGCGGAGTGCAAAGGGTTAATTTATTGGGACAATAGTTTTGGTTAAGTGGTTAGTAGATGTTTACTCGATTTGACAATGTTTTATAAATTTAATATATGGGTTGGTATGTATTTTATATTGTGGTGAATTACACTGCTACTGTATATAGTAAACATAACATGCCATCTGACTAATTCTGCTTTTTATAGTAAATTTCACCAACAAAAATGCTCAGATCAAGAAACAATCAAATGTGAAGTGAGCAAAAAAGTATCAAGAAAAAAGACTTGAGAAGCAACAACTACCTAGCATTTCCTGCAAAGCTCCAGTACCAACACTTATAGTGTACCACAAATAAAATCAATATGATATGATGCACAAAGAATTAGATAAGTACTTAATAAATACATTATTCATATCTGCAACAACTGAGCAGTAAAAAATTAATACATTCTTTGTATGAAACTGGCAGAGAAGCAGATACAAACCAAAGAAAAAGTAAAATATTATAAATTAAATAAGAGGGGAGGATACCCCAGTGTTAGAATAGGGACCTCTAACGCTGCCTCCCCAAGTTCGATTCAGGTACAGGAACTTTGGGTAGAGGACGACTATGACTGTGTTGGCGTTGCCCACCAATGCCCCAAACCGAGATAGCAAATAGCAAAGGCGGTCCATGGAGTTCCTGGCCTATCATACGCCACGCATGGAGGTTTTCCAGATTTTATCCTCCTTTCCCATTCATTTGATTACCCCTCAATCGGTGCGGTATCATCCCAGGTTGGCCCACCTTGAATAAAATTAAAATTATAAATTAAATAAGAAAATGGGAATGTCATCTAAACAACCAAAAACAGCAACTGAATTTAAACAACCAATTACTGTTATATTTCCAAAATACTTGCAAACCAAAGCTATACCAAAAGATATAAAATTTATCAAATAATTCTATAACAAGTTTGGTTATGCCTGCTCTGTCTACAATCACTTATGGTTTAAGAGTGATTTTCAATAACCCCTATAAAAGAGTCAACCTATACTTGCTTCTGGTTTCCCTAATGCTGATATACTTAGCTTCAATGTATGCAAAATATGTTACAAGTCTTTAATACTAAATAATATACCTAATTTATCAAAATTCAATGATTTTGTGTACCCTGAGTACCTTGCTTATTTGCCACCACTTGATTATATAACTGAACATCCGGTCTCACCATATCTACCATTTATATAGACATGATGCCTGAATTTTATCCATAGCAGTCAAAGTAGTTATAGGAAAATTAATAAATGTGCCAGTTGATATAGATACAATAGTTCAAGCATTATCTTGTACCTTTGATAATGATAGAGCATTCAATATACATATTAAATGATATCTTATATATAAGTCAATATACTTGCAAGGATATATGTTGGATAATTGCCTTCTCAATTAAGGGAGAATAATATTTTGGTGCAAATAGTCAAATTTTAATAATAGTGGGCTGCCATCATTTTGGCAGAATAGAATAGCACAGAGTAATTATTTTATTCCCTGCCTTCAGTTGAATAGACTGGAGAAAGTTGCCCTAGTCACCTCTAACCCTGGCAGAATAGGCTAACTGATGGGAGAGTCTACCCAAGCACCAACTCAAATTTGGTGCTAATACATAAGTCAAAGCCACCCCTTTTATAGACCTGAGGGAGTGCCAAGAGGTTCAAGTATTTTACTAAATAATCAATCATTAGGAACCTCAATAATTAGCCAAACTGATCTTATATATCAAATGGCTTATTGAAGTGATTTTATTAAAAAGATTGCATATGGACACATCATCCCTGCTGATGACCCAACACCTAAAAGTAAGCTCTATCTAAGTGAAAGAAATCTCACAAGTTTGGATATGCCAAGGTATCATTAGGATAAATTGAGTTCATCTCTGATTATCATGAGCTCACGCCTATCCTACTATTAGCCTACAAGTATTCTAAATACTAGGGAGGTTAAAAAAGGCTTGCTAGTTTTACTAAGCCAACTATCAAAAGTTTAACCATTTTTATCATTAAAAGTTATATTTATATGTAGTCCAAAAGTTATCCTAATATCATAACAATAAAAGTCTAGAGTCTTAATACTCTGGCACTTGCTATACTGTTAAAATCTAGGGCAAAAATACACCTGTGAGCACAATAACTTGCTCATATTCCAACAAGTGGTGCTCACTACAGGGGCAACTAGTAAAAACACAGCTTTTTTAAATAAAATGGATAATGTTTGAGGGAGGGATCTTTCTAACCTTTCTGCTGAAAATGAACCACAGTTAGCTGCCATGGAAAAGCAGCTAGCTAATGCTCTTTCATGCCTTAAAATCTTAAACAGTGTCCCTTCTCAGATCCTCACAAAGCTGCTTCTGCTGTTTCTACCCCCACCAAAAGTAACTTTGCCCCCTCTAAAAACATCTTTAAAGACAAATTTATACCTGGTGAGGGTGATATTGCTTCATTTCTATATGTATATAAATCCTCTATAAAAGGGATGCCTGAGCACAAAAAATAAAGTACATCTTCTCTTGCTTAAGTCATCTGGCCCAAGAGGAAGTGGTTTCTCAAATGGAAGTCCTTAGTGCCTGGGCAGAAGTAAAGCACTTATAGAGGAATTTGGTTCAACGCAGAGTATAAAAAGTAACAATCAGGCTTTAATGTGCCTTAGTATGCAAAAGGGAGAATTGTTTGCCACTTTTGTTGATCACTTCTATAAGGCAGCCCAACCACTTCTACTTGCAAAAATGTTACCACTTGACGACGCTGTTGCTTCCATTCTAACTGGTTTAGCTTCTCAACCATCTTTAGCAAGATATATCATCTCTGTGAAATGTCATTTTGGAATGTCAATGACATAAAGGAGGCTCTATTAGAGTTTGTGGATTTTAATAACGTTGAGACTACCCAAGGAGTTGAGTTAGACCCCCAAGTCTTAACTATTGAGGAACTCCCAACCATATCCTAGCAGAAGGAGTCCACAATGACCATCAAGGACACTCCTGTGCTTGTGACCATCTCAAAACCTGTTCCTGTGGTGCGACTGAAAACAGACATCACCTGTCTGTGTTAGTTTATCCCAAGTGCTCCATTTATAACTGGGAAGCATTCCTACTCATCAATTGCGCCTAAAGTGCGCCCTGTATATTTGGTTGAAATTGTGTCTTAGGTCAAGTTTTCTCATTAGAGGACTCCTTCTGCAGCTCAGTTGTCATGCCTCTCTGTAATGCAGTCTATAACCCTCTAGCCTTCTGCAGCTTGAAACCTGCCTCCAAGGGGCAACATAAGCCAGTTAACAAAAATCTTAAGCTAAAGGCCATTAAAGCTGAAACGCCTTCTCCCATGATCAAAGTGATAGAAGACCATCCACAAGTCATCACTGCCCAAAGAAAGGGCCAGTAAACAAAGGGTGTCAAATAATGACCTCTGACATGCCAAATTTTAACCTCTCACCTAACGCTCCTTTGATGTATATATACAACCCCTCTGATGATGAATCTTGAGAGGGTTATGAGGACATTGGATACTATGTTCTAGGAGCTTCCAGTGAACTATGGTACCAGAATGGTGAGCCCTGAAGGAGTTACTCAGATCATGGTGCCTAAGGAAACCTACCTCAACTAAGTTCTGGGGTGCTTTGAGGTTGTCAACCCCACTAGTGATGCCGACCAGTTTCTTGCCATGTTGATTCAACCTATCCAACATGATTATATCTTACAGTCTCTTAAAAGAGATGTCCTGAGATTGTCAAAAAACTTGTCTCTACCTTTCTTTTTAAGGAAGTACTAGAGCTTTCCCCTAACTTTAGTGGGACTTTAACCAAGGTGAAGGTGGTCATCAGTAAGGTATAGTTGATGGCCATCCTTGATACTGGCCTCCATCCCATGTATCTCTTCAAAACTTATTAAAGAGATTAAGTTTGCATCTGACATGGAATACTTCCAAGAGGATGGAATTTCAGGTCCTGCCGGCACACTTACTATTGGAACATACTTCTCTTTACCCCTAAGAATTGGGAAGCTTATCCTGTCAGCTCCAGCTGTGGCCCTGGATTACAATATTTATGATATGCTCAATGTACTAAATTTATGCTTAAATATTACAGAATCATAAATATGAACCAGGGTTATCTCTCTTTGCTCAATTATGATGTTCCACTGGTCTTTAAAAATAAAAACCTAATAAGAAAGAATACTTTTGTTTGGGTGAGTACCCTTCATCTGCTTCGACTCTCCTTTACACAGCATCTAAATGGAATACAAAAAAGTTGTCTTATTTAGTGGATGCGCTAGGAGGCATTCTTTTTTATGCTTCCAAAGAAATACTAATCAATCTTGGCGAACAACGGGTGATGGACACCAAGGTTACTCTACAAATCCACAGATCTTGATTGTTACACATCATTAGCCTTGATGGAGTAAGTTCCTTAGAACCTTGGGTATTTCCTGGTATATTAGACCCAGCCTATCAGTGAACCATCAATATTATATTGAAAATCTTACCAATAAAGAAAATATTGTGAAAAAACTTTAGGAGATTGGAAAAGGCCTTTTGATCCTCATTGAGGATATTACCAAGATCTAATTTTTTGGTTCTAAGGTGGATATGGACTTACCTGCTGACAAACTTCTATGTGCTCTGCCTGCCGTTCACATTTCAGATGCACTAACCCTAATGAGCTTAAAATAGTTCACTCTTTACTTGAGTCCTATGTGGTAATATATTTTCTAAATCTGATACTGATTATGGCCACATGAAGGATTGGAGCCACACAATTGAAGTTGGTGATGCTAGCCCCATTCACTCTAAACCTTATTATAAATCAAAGTTGGAAAAAGCATAATTGTGGAAGGAGCTCAAACAGCTACTAGACCCTAAGTTACTAGTACCTTTACAGAGTCCTTGGGCTTCTCCCCTCTTGCTCATTAAGATGAAAATAGATGTCATCGGGTAGTTATGGACTACTGCAATTTGAACATCCTCACCAAGAAAGATAGTTATCCTATTCCCTGCATCAATGGTGCTCTTGCACAACTCTCTGGTTCCAAATTTCTCTCCGCTATGGATTTGGCCAGCGGCTAATGGCAGATGGATCTTTCTCCACAAGACTAGGAGAAATGTGATCACATTTGCAGTGAAGGCTTATATTAGCCTACTTGTCTTCCAAAAGGGTTGTGCAATGCGCCTGCATCATTCCAGCAAGCCATGAATCATATTTATAAAATCTCAAGCTAAGCTGTGTGATGTTCTATCTTGATGACATCATAGTTTTCTTTAAAACTTTCAAAGAGCATTTTAATCATTTAAAAGAGTTTTGATGCCTCTGTGTGTCTAAAATTAAGTTAAAAACCTTTAATTGCACTTTTTTTTAGAAAAGGTTAAACTTCCTTGGACATGCTATCTCTCAAGAGGGAATCCAACCTTTACAAGACAAGGTTTAAGCAATGTCAAAAATGCCTCCACCTAAAACTCTATGAGATATGCTGGTGTTTCTTGGAATGATGGGGTATTATCATTAGTTCATCTTAAGTCCACCCAACTCAGTGTAACCCTGATCTGACTATTAACTAAGAACACCCCTTTCCTTGGGGTTGAACAAAAAGGCACTTTTAAAACTCTGAAGCAATTACTACAAGAATGTCCTATCCTGAAACACCCAGATTATGGGAATCCCTTCATCTTGTTCATTGATGCCTCCAAATATGACGTTGATGCCATCTTGGATCAGTTGGATGAAAAAAATTTGGATCATCCTATATCCTAATTCAGCAAGGTGCTTTCAAAATCTGAAACCAGCTATAGTGTCACTGAAATGTATAAATTTGAATTTTATTTGAGGTGGGCCAACCTGGGGACGATACCACACTGATTAGGGAAGTGAAGAAAATGGGAAAGGAGGATAAAGCCTGGAAAACCTCCATGCGCGGCTTATGATAGGCCAGGAACTCCATGGACCGCTTTTACTATTTGCTATCTCGGTTTGGGGCATTGGTGCGCAAAACCAACACAGTCAAAATCGTCCCCTACCCAAAGTCCATTACTGGGATCGAACTTGGGAGGCAGTGGTAGAGGGTCCATACTCTACCACTGGGGTATCCTCCCTGTGTCACTGAAATGTAGTGCTTGACCGTTCTACTGGCATAAAACACTAATAAACTTTTCTGTATGGAACTATCTTATGTAACGGTCAGAGAACTCACATTCTCCAACCGCCATCTTGCCCTCAAGTCAGCCTCCATCTTTGACACCAGAGGAAAATCCAGAACGAGATTGGACAACAATTCTCTAGATTAGGGGAACTCAAAATGAAGGAAATGATGAAATAGGTAAGCGAGGTTGCAACCCTATTAAATAACCTTATTTTATTTTAATCAAAAAAACTGCCACCCTAGTTCAAATCCTAATAAATAAAGCGCATTGATCCGCCATAAGACAAGGTAAGGGTGACCTTCAAAGCTACAGGAGTAGCCCAGCTCTGGGCAGAAACTCCAAAAGAAGAATTCCAATCAGGTTTGGAATTTCATGGGCTTGACCTTAAAGGTCGCCCTTCCAGGGCCTCACCTGAACTATTGATTAGGCTTTTTCAAGTCTAATCAATAATTTGGGTGACACACAACCCAGCACCCAAACCTGACCCAAAACCTAAAAATCCTCCAAAAGCCATTCATCTTGGAATTCAGAAAAATCCAAACCCAAGCTGAAATGTAACAATCAGTCAAACCAACTGTTACACCTTCAATGTGATTACTGATCAAGTTTTCCTGAAATGTTTACAAACCTGAAGTATCTTAATGGATGTATAGATCGTTAGGCTTTAAAGATACAGCATTATGACATGGAGATTGAACACCGCACTGGAACCTGCCATATGAATGTTGATGGGTTGACTTGGTTGCCAGTCCTTCATTTGGATAACAGTGAAGCTGAGAGGCTATATGACCTCTTAATGACCTCTGATGATTGGGAGAATGAGGATGAGCCTGTCCAAAAGATGCTAAGATGACACTCCCGCAACACCAAGGTGGAGAGAGGGAAATTGTATAAACAGGTGAGGCCAAGTGGTTGCCTTATCTCTGACTTTAGAACGCGTACTTTCTGTCCTGGAGGCTCACTCTACCCTAGGTCATGGCGGAGTGAGAAAACCTATGAGTGGATTAATGATCACTACTGTTAATAGGGAATCATGGAATCCATCGTTGAAGTCCTGCATGCTGTCACAGTCAGAAAATCCCCAGTTTCCGACTGCCAATAAATAAATGTTATTTTGGTGCCGCTGGCAAGCAACTAAATGCAGCTTAACCAAGTAGGGAGAGGTTTGGGGCACTGACACGCCAAACATCGCCTACTACTGGTTGGTTATGCAAAGTCCTCTGGGTTGGTCTGACCAACCACATGAAAGCTTCCTCAAAATGAAATACCCAAAAAAGACCACAGGTATGTGAGGTATGCTAACCCCAAAATAACCTTTATTTTTATTCAGAATCATAAAAAACAAAGGTGACCAGTAACCGGAGCTCATCTGGGGAGCCACCGCCAATGCTCCCCAGGTAGGGAATGCTAGGGTGAAAATTCCAAAGTGAGCTTTGGAATGGGCAGGCACACCTTATAAAGGCCGCCCCTTGGGGGCCTCACCCAAGTCATTGGTTAGGCTCACACAACCTAATCTACAACTTGGGTGAGGCACAACCCAGCGCCTAAAATGACCAAGCCAAAAGCATTATTAAAATGATCTGACTCAGATTTGGAAAATCCTAATCCAAGTCAGAATGCACGATTGAGATGAACTCAATTGTTACACATGTCTGCCTTTTTTGTAAAAAGCAATCCAGTTTCAAGACTAGATAACAATATCAACCTACTACATCTTAAAAACCATTCCGCACAATAGGCCTAGATGTGTTAGGCCTCCTATCCCAGACTACTGGTGGTAATAGATATATCATAGTAGGAATTGATCAATTTACTAAATGGATTGAAGCTGTGGCTCTCCCAGCCCAAACTTCAAAAGTCACTGCGACTTTCCTATATCAATATATTTTCACTTGCCATGGTTGCCCCAGGTTTTACTATGCAACAATGGGAAGAACTTCACCTCCAGAGTGGTCAAGATCATGGCTACCTCCATAGGAGCCCAACAACTCTTCTAAGCCCCTTATAACTCCTCTACTAATGGAACTGTGGAGAGAGTCAATGGTGCTTTGGTTCTATATCCTCCAAAAATGGCCACTTCAGACCAATTGCACTGGGATCAATTCCTGACTAGAGCCCTTATGGCCTACCAGATTAGTTATATCAGATCCTGAAGATGTCTACTTTTCAAGTCTTATATGGTCAGTAACCTGGGGTATCCGCCCTCTTAGCTAAGGACTTCCTTTCTGCTAAGGTTGATGATCCCAACAAAGCCATGAGGAGATTGGCTCAGTGCATCATTCAGGTTCAATCTGAGACTATGACCAACTTAGCTAAAGCTGTTACCAAAGAGGGCTGTAACGCACTGGCTCCTTCTAATGAGCCACGAATGAGTTGGGCAACAGGATCCATGTTAAAGACCATAGGGCTGACAGGACTCCTGATACTACTCTCCTGGTGCGCGCGCTACAAGATTGGACAAGCACCCCCTGGAAGACAGTTGCAAATATACTTAACCCCAGCAACATGCCTTGACTCCAAGACAAGGTATAGAGGGAGGCAATAGCCCTCCCAAGCTCACTCTCAAAGTCTAATTCTTGTTGATTTAAGCCAAACATGGCTGCAGTTAGGCAATATCTTTAAATAAGCCCAAATTATAAATATATGAATTTTAGGTTTTTTTATTTAATATTTAGCCAAGTTGATAGAAAACAGAACTGAGGAGCCTTCAGCTCCCAGTTCCTTCCTTATATACACATGCTAAAAGCTAAATTAAATAAAATATAATATAAGCTTATGGTGTCAACTTGAATGATGTTTGGTGTAAACTTTACAGCAGGATCGCGGAATCTTTACTCAATGATTCCATGCCAGTTCCAATCCTCAATGGTTCCGCGCCAGTTCCATTTCGAATCCCAATCGAACCGCGAAACTCCCAAGCACCCGTTTCATTCCATTCTTGATTTGAATCCAAATTGAATCTCGAAACTACCCATTTTACTCGTTTTCCGTTTTGTTCTGACTTGGACGCCCATCTTGTTCCTTGGCCTACTCCAATCTCTGGCCCCTTAGGCGTCCTTGCCAGAACCAATGCCCCCTCCTCCTCCATACATACAGACACAGCCTGCCCTGTCTTACCAAAGATCAGGGCAATGTGATGCTGAGGATAGACCTCAACTGTCACAAGGGCCAAGCTGCAAATGAGCTTCAGTCCACCTCTACCATCCTTTCAAGTGTCAGATATGGTCTTGTATTATCACAATTGCATCACCCCTAGAAGCGGTAAGCTTGGGTAAATTTGGGAGGGACCCTTTGCCATCACCTACAAGAGGGGCGATGAGTATTCTACTAGGTCTCTAGCTATGGGAGTCACTAAACCAAGTCCATGGATGCTTCTTATGGCCCTATTTTTCCATCACCATTCTTAAGATGTAATTTCAGACAGTTGCCTTCTCAATTATTAGAGAATAATGTTTTGGGTGCAAATAGTCCAAATACTATTAATATTGAGCCACCATTCTTTTGGCAGAATGTAATACTTTGAAGAAATAGTTTTACTCCCTGCCTTCAGCTAAATAGGCTGGAGCAAGTTGCCCTAGTCACTTCTGACCCCTGGCGGATAGGCCCACTGATGGGAAAGTTTACCCAAGCACCAACTCAAATTTGGAGCCAACGCCTAAGTTAAAACCACCCGCCTATATAGTCCTGAAGGGAGTACCAGGAGGTTCAAATCTTTTACTAAATAATCAATCATTAGGAATTCTAGTAATCAGCCAGACTAAACCTATATGTCGAATGGATGATTGGAGTGATTTTATAAAAATGTTGCCACATGGGTACATCATCCCTGTTGATGACCCAACACCAAAAGTAAGTTTCATCTAAGTTAAAAGAATCTCAAAAGTTCTGATAGGCCAAAATGTCAAATTAGCTAAATTAAGTTCATTTCTGCTTATCAGAACTCTTGCCTATCCACTATTAGCCTAAGACTATTATAGATAATGAGAGTGGTAAAAGCTAAAGGATTGCTTTTTTACTAATCCAGACATTATAATAGTTTAACAATTTCCATTATTTAAATTTATTTTATCTGTGGTCTAAAAAGTATCCCAATATCCTAACAATAGCAGTAGAGTGTCTTAATACTCTGGCGCTTGCTATAGTATTGAAATCTAGGGAAAAAAATGCACCTATGAGCACAAAAACATGCCCAGATTCCATCAGTATATCAATAAAGGTACTGTAAAAAATGACTGTAATACTTTGTTACCAAAACTTTCATACAGAATAAACAATATATGTCTAGATGATTCATTGTTCACTAGTATTAGTAATGACATGTCACCAAAAATGATAGAAGTGCTTCTCCAGATGAGGTAACATTGATTGAAAACATCATTAAACACCCAGATACTGAAAATGAATTGTTGATTGCACAACAAAAGATAATATTAGGGAATGAGGAGAAGTGCTTTGCTATAGCACTAAGAATGAAATCCAAGCCAGAGAATATAATATATGATGAGTATGCTGCGGAAATATCTTTTCCAACTATTTACTTGAGTGAGCCATGCATTTACAAGATAAACAAAGTTACTCCATTCATGATGGCAGCCAGTAAAGTACATTATAGAGATAGACGTGGTGTGAAATCTGAGCACATCTTGTATATGGTAATGAAGATTATGCGAATACAAACCAAATGAGAGCTTGTACATGACATTTAAGTCAACGGGTAACATGGTTGAACTTACCCAAGCTTACTTAGAGGATCAACAATTTATAGAGGATAGTAATGAACACAACTTGTCATTCCACAAATCAATACCAACTTTAATTGAATATTTGATCCACCAAAAGAAAGATATTCTTGCAATGATGCGACAGTTGGGAAAACCAACTGTATTCTTAACGTTGAGCGCATTAGAATATATTTGGCCACAGTTGTTGCGTTTGCTCTACAAACTTTAGCGTGATGGAGAGAAATTTACTGGTGAAGATCCTATAGAGGATCTTGCAAGTCTATATCATACAGTTTTGTCAATGAAGATCCTGTAACTTGATGATTGTATTTCAAACTTGTTGATAACATATTGTTTCTCTTGCATTAAGAGCGATTCAGTCCATTTGGCCAATATACAATAAAGGATAATTTCAAAAGTATTGAGTTCCAGCAATGTGGCAGTACCCATGCACATATACTCTTATGGCTTGAAAATGATCCTAAAGGATTGATTAGTATAAATATGCCTCAAGCAGTTGAACTTTTAGATGAGCTGTAAAAAGTAGATCCAGCCAAACTTTAGAACACATATAATCAGATGCACAAACATAAATTTACATGCTACAAGAAGGTACATGATGAATATGATAAGAAATTTCACTTTATGGCTTCATCACAGCCAATGCGCAATACATGTGTGCTCATTCCAATGTCAAAGCATGATAGTCGCTAAAACAATTAAAGAAGAAGTTTACTGAATTGAAATTGTCACTTGATCATCATAGCCATAATACCTTGAATTCATTACTTCTTGATAATGGTATCTTCAATGACAATGACTACAAAAAATTAATTTGTTCAGCCATCACATGACCAATGTTATTTCTAAACGGTCAATTTTTCAGAAATGGATGAACAATTTCATCTATGGATACCAAATATCTCAATTTCCAATATGAGTTTACAATTCATACTTGAGGAGTACTCCCATGCCACATACGTGGTTAAATTTGTAAACAAAACTGATAGGGTCATTAGTAACTTGCAACAAGAACTAATCGAATTGTGTGATGTATATAGACAAAGATTATATGGATTTGATCAGAGAGGTGAGCTTAAAAATGTTATGCGCCGTTGAGATAACCAGTCAGGAAGCATCGTGGTACCTTCTTCAATTAAATATGTCATGTAAGTAGCTGTAAAGTTGAAACAATTCCAACAATGTGGCCTCACAAACAACATTGCATACAGAAGGCATGTGCTCAGTGGACAAAGAAGAGCTTACCTGTGATTCACTTGACATTTGGAAGAAAATTGTGGTGTAAAATTATGAGCACCAACCAAATCAGATGTGTGATGTAACTTTGGCACAATTTGTTGCCAAGTTCTATATGACAAAGGAAGGGACATACAAAAAGCATGATGAATAGAAATCATACGCTACAGAAACTATGAGATGAATGCTTTTATCAACTATAAGCAAAAAATGGTACTGCTGCACAAAAAATCCTTAATAAAGAAGTTTTTTGTTTTTTTAGTACTAGTGGTGCCCAACCCAAAAGGGGGAGCCGCCATGCATCAAAGATGGCGAGGTACTTAATGAAGAAGTTGATCTACTGGATTATACCAAGGTTTTACTGATTTATGACACATATGAAATGCATTAAAACAGCATGAATATAATTTTATTCAACTATCGATATTGCAAAAATGGTGGAGTACTGTAAGAAAATGATGTCTGAAGATAATGAAATAAATGAAGCACTAGAAAAAATTCTGGAATTTGTAAAGAGAAAAACAAAAACTGATGACTTTGTGCAGGCCATAAAAGATACCAATGATGATTATATACATATGGATCTGATAGAAAAAATGCCATACCTCATTTGCAAACATAAAAACGTAATGATTTCTAAGGAATATTGTTAGGCAATGCAACAAACCAATAAGGAACAATGGGATCTTAACTTGAAGCTATAGATCATAAATTTGACTCTGGTACCAAGTATGAACCACTAAAAATCTTCTTAATGTCATGGTTGGAAAATGACATCATCCTTGGGACCAACGTGAGAGACAAAGCAGCATGCAGGGAGGCTAAGGAGGTGAAGTTAGCAGGCCTCCCTAACCTCAAGAACACCATAGACCAACGCTGGGTGAAGGCAAAATATGCCCAAATTGGTCCTATGGATGCAAGTGAAGTTTGTCCCTGTATGAAAGCAGGAGCGTTAAAGTGGACTAGCTTTTTTATGAATAAAAATGGTTTGCTTCAGTTTCTAGGGGAATAGGGTCTTGAAACCCATTTGGTTTTCAAAATTTTCAGTTTGGGTCAACCTCTCCTACAATTAATTATCCGAGTTTGGTTGATTACCAGGTACAGTGTATTGCCCAATGAAATTGTGCGCCTATTGGTGTGCCTCAGCTTAGACCCACTTCCTCCAATTGATTGTTTCTCCAAATTTCCTTAAATTTCTCATGTCAAGACCAATATCTCCTGTTGGTCAACTTCTTCCTTACATTAAATCCCCCATTTAGTACACCGTTTTTATATTTATCATATCTTGGACGTTCCTGTGCGTGGGCCTCTTTAAGGAGGTCTTGCAAAACATTAACCATTTAATTTTAAAAATTCTGTATCTATCCGCCCATGCACCGTTGAGACACCCAGGTTCCCTCAAACCTAGGATGCCTATACCTTACCACTCCATGCCCCGCGTTGCTCCCTTTTGGTTCCTACCTCTAATGATAATCTTATTCTATCTGAGTTACTCTAGCTCCTGCACCCTCTGCTGGGCTCTAGTAACTTTTGTACTTTCAACTAGTTCCCTGGCGTGGTCCCTGTGCACCGTGCATTACCACGCTGGGAACAGGAGAGTTATAGACACTCTTCTTACACTTAACAGGACTAGCTGGCTGGGGTAAAACATTCACAATGTGGTTGATGATGTAGATATATAATCAATCCAATAAAGCAACACAATTGTGTATTTAGTGCATACATTGTTTGTGCTTTCAAAGACATGGCAGCAGCAAACAATGACACAACAGTGAATTCTACTATCAAAATATCAATCTCACAACACGAAATTGGACTTTCAGTGAAATCATTAAACTCATTCCATACCACTTTGCAAAACGTGCACATCATTTTTGTTGATGAATATGTATGATAGGCGCTGGTATGTTGTCACAAGTTAATAATTGACTTCAAAGTACTCAGCATGTATATGATAAACCATTTGGTGGTTTGTTCATTTTCTTCTGTGGAGACTTGAGACAGCTACTACCAGTATGTCAGACACTAATATATAACTGAAGAAAAGCAACATTCTGCATGGCATCATTTGGTTAATCACCTAATTACTATCCACTTAATTAATTGATGCGACAGGAAGACACAACATTCTCACCCATCATCACAAAGATTGGTGATGGAGTGATTTTAACCAATGAGGAGAGGACTATGATTGAGAGTAGTTTTTTATTAAAAGAATATGTGTATGAACAGTTCCATGAAGCAATATGGCTCTTCTTTCATACAATGGATTTAATTGAACATAACTCTGTTGCAATACAAGGTGCTCATATAATCCAATCCTTGGTAACAGATATCTACTCTGGGTATAAGAATACTGAGAAATTGGTTAGTGCTCATACAAAAGTACCTAATATGAAACCTGTTGAGATTGGTGGGTTGCCATTCCTTCTGAAACTAATGATAGGTAAACTATACATGATAAGAGGCAATATTGATGTGCTTAATGGACTTGTGAATGGTGCTATTAGAATATTGCGTTACTTTAAGTTTGGTAATTCTGATCCACAAAGTTTTACCATAAAACGCATGTTGTTAGAGTTTAAAAATCCATAAAAATTGGTAAATTAATACAAATAAAGTGTAAAGCACATGTTGTAACCATTGAAGGATTAAATGAGAAAATGATTACCTATAAGTAAGTGAGCATCAACTATAACCCTCAAAAGCAAGGTATTGAATTGCAAAAGTCAACAATTCCTTATGGTTGAAGCTTGCGCAATACAATACATAAGTCACAGGGGAGGTACATATGACATGGTTATATATGAATATGACTGCGCTTATGAGCAACAGTAAGTCTATGTTGCTCTGTCAAGAGCCACATCACTTCAAGGATTATAATTAATTAACAAGAAAGGTGATCATACATTATATCTTGCTCGTGGTAAAGTTAACATTAATCTGAGCAATAAGTAATTGTCTTAAAACCAAAAGTCAAATAAAATCAACAACAAGTCAAGACAGCTCTTGTAAAAGTTTCAAATAGTCTAACGTCTTTATCAGTTCTAGCATTTAATGTGCAAAGCTTACAAGATCATAATAATAAAATATTTGCTGATTCAGCATTCTCTCAAGTTAAACTTATGGCTCCCTCAGAAACTTATACTGAAAATGACAAGTAAATACAGTTATCAGGGTATAAACTGGAGTATCAATTCAAACAAAGCACTGTACAAGATGCGGTGTTGCACTATATGATAATGAAGACTCAGATATGCATGCAACCAAATATGATTTTCTCAAGTATGAAGAATCTACATTCCAATTTTATAAATGGCAACAGCACATGATGCTGTAGGTATATTTGCTATACAGGTCACAATCAATGGTGACGTGTCATACTAGTAAACGCCTATATAATATCTAACTCAGAAATGGAGAAATAAAAAAATCTTCATATAAAAAATGATGGCATACAGCCCAAAGATTGCTGACATATTTAAAGAAGTTGATAAGTTTACCCACCATAAAATACCTTTTATTCTCAGGGCAATTTATAATTAAATTTATTGGATAATAGCTTGGAGTTTCTTGAGTTCCTACAAGAAAATTGGCATCTAAAATTTAACAATTATCCAGAAATCTCTACTACATGCAACAAAGCTTGCATTGATGGAGACTTTACCCATAATCTTAATCAATTTCTGACAGAAACTTATATATCCTACTTCAGTCATCACAGACCTATATTAATTATTGCCTCTGCTCAAAGAATTACCCCTTATTTTTATACCAGTCACTTAATTAATATACCCTCTTATAATATGAAAAAGATATAGTACTGCTTACCTTTTAGTAACCACTTATAAACTTTTTTTCTGGTGGTCAAAATGTAATAGAACAAAATAAACAAACTGTTATTAACTTTAATGATATTGACTTTAACTGTCAGCTGGAAGATATATACCTGCTCTTAAGCTTTTTATATAAGGTAAAGGTTTCTATTTTTTCTGTTTGTTTGCAAAAAACTCTGAATTTACTGGACCAATTTGGATGCTCTACTTTTAAAAAAAGAATGCTCTAACTTAGGTGTCATTTTTACTTCCGTAAAGATTGGTCCAGTATCTGACAAGTAATTTAGTAAGTATATCAAAATGGGCTCAGAAGTGATGGATACTTGTGGGACTAATACAACTCCAGATAAACTTAATTCTGGAATCTCTGAAACAATAGCTTCAAAACACTTTAATATATGTCCTATGGCTAGAGGCATGTTCAAAATCCAGGCAACTATGAGATAATAGCTTGATGAGCTTAAATCATTATAGTGGTTATTGTTTTTGCATAATTTGACCAATAAGATCAATAAAACTTAATAATATGAATTATTGTAGATGGTGATTAGTAAATTTTATAGATTAACCAATAAAATCAACTAAATTTATCAAAAATATTTAATGTAGATGCCATTCAGTAATTGTAGCATAGATTGACCAGTAAATTAAGTAAATTTAATAACATTTTATCTTTGTAGAAGGCAATCAAGAGATGAAGCATAGATTGACTAATAGAATCAACTAAAGTTAATATAATAATTATTAGTATATTTGTTTATGAGATATTGTATAAAATATATAAACAACTAGTTTTTTCATATAGAAATAGTGAAGGCTCAAAAAAATCAAATATAGATTTTGATTTTTTATTATAAAATTTGGAAAAAAAGAAACGCCTTTAAAGATGTAGCAATTTTTTTGGGAAAAAAGGAACTAGCTTTAATTTTTAGGATAAAAATACTCCATAAAAAAGGCACTAAAAAGTATGAAATAATTAAGAAATTATAATACTCAACTAAAACATTGATGAATCCCCCCTCAGGTTGGGACCATCTAGTACTAAAAAATAATACTCAACTAAACCCTTTGAAGTTGGTGCCATAACCAACTTTTCTTATAAAATTTTGCTAACAAATACAAATTAGAGCTTTTATTGGTTTGGTAAGAGTGTAAACTATAAACAACTTAGATTATACAGTGCATAGCATATATATTATAAATGGGTACTATAAGTCAGTTTAAAATACAACGCTAACTTCAAAAAGAGTTTTATTAAGTATTCAATTTTTAATTATTTCATAATTTTTAATGCCTTTTTCAAAGAAGGTTCTTTTTCTCAATTTTATCTATTTATTTGATGAAGAGCAACTGAGTCTGTATACTGTCATAATTTTATGATTGCCAACATTTTGCAAAAACATAATTTTGAACTTCATGAATCTCAGACTTTCAGTTTTGGTGCAGAAGAGTTCATCAGCTGACATTTGAGGAAACTTGGATTTTCTCCATTGTTAAACTTGTACAGACAGTTTAGTATGAATATGTACTTTAATATAATGAAGTCATAAAAACTAATGGAAATGGGAAATGGGAAATGGGTTTTATACCTGCTTCCTAAAGCTATATCAAATAATGAAAGGGTATGGTTTGGTAAAAAATTGTATAAAAATAGATATAAGGAGAAGCATTTGATTTGGTGCAATTCCTAAAATCCTTAAGTTATCTAACTCTTTGACACTCCCTTAAACATTTTTAATTAGATAATTTAAGTCATTTGCTGTTAATGGTAAATGATATTGTATTCCAATGGGATTTCAAGCTTATAATTCATACTGGGTTTGGCTTTATTAACCAAAAAAGTGCTCTCAAGATAGGGATAGGTGTGGGTTGGGACCATCTAGTACTAAAAAAAAAGAGATAGGGATAGGTTTCTTATAATTAGGAATTTTCAACACATGTTAGTATAACTGTCATATTTCTGGGATCTGAAGATAGAGAGCTGGCCCTTTAAAGTCTATAGGATTATAATTGTAGTATAAATTAGCAAACTTCTTATATTTTTGTCTCTTTAGGTGTGATATGAACATAAGTGAAATATGGTAATTAATTTAATAGAAAGCATAACCTTATTAAAAAAATTAATAATATTTATGCCATGCATAAACATGCTAGCATTCTAAATCATGCTCTTTGTGAGGCAGGATCTTTCCAATTCTCTTTGTAACTCTAACTTTAATTCATATACTACCAAATTCTTTTTTAATGAGGATACTTTCAATTCTGAATGGATCATTGTACTATTGCTGTAACAATTGGTGATTGTACATGGATTTCATAAGGCTAGGACTTAGGAAATCTGCTACAACAACAGCTGCAATCCTAGTTCTCTGATGAGACTTGAATGTTAAGTTGATGCAATTTAAAATAATTCAAATAGTATTATCTCTTCAGCATATTTTGATATATTTAAGTCTTTTAATCCACTTGCAGATGGATTCTGGGATTCTGGCATTCATTAAGCTTTTCTGTGCATAATATAATAAATTTGCGTAGCTCTTTCTGGGCTACTATTTGTCAAGTGAGGGTACATTCCCCCTTCACTCACTTAAAAATCTATCTATTTTGGTTTGATCTCTGAAATAAAGCCAATTTTTTAGCATTTTTGATAATTTAAATATTTAAATTTATTAATATGGATTCCTGGCATGACTGGCCAAGGAGAAGAACAACGGTTACAGAATGCCACCTAATATAACATCTATGCCTCACAACTAGGGGGTTGCAAGAGAATGAAACAAGGGATGCATCCAGAGATAGGAGCTGTGGGTGAGTTGGGTGCACATATTTCCCCATAGAGATTTCTATGCGCTGGTGAGCACATACAGAGAGATTTCAGGTGACAGGGGCCAGTGGCAATAGTGTCATGAAAGTGTCATTAACTCTCTCTTTCTAAACAAGGTAGTGTGGGATGCATAGCCACACCACCAGGGAACTAGTTGTTAGCAAGATGGTAAACAGGGCACCGTGGAGGATGCCAGAGCAAAAGGGACCCAGGGCAAGGATGTAAAACGTGGTAAATAGAAATATATAGGAAGTAAATAACAAAACTTGGTTGGACCCCAAAGCAAAGTCCATACCAAGTGGAGATCTGTGCAGTAGTGCTTGGGTGCTTTGATATAAAGGAGACCAGGGCGGCCCGGCGGTGCACCAGATATGGTAGATAATTTTGTATAATAAAATGGCCAACGTTGTTAGAGACCTCCTTGAGATAGTCCACGCACAGGTTCAACCAAGGAACCATATTAAAAAATGTAAACTAATAGAGAATTTAATATTAGGAAGTTGACCAATGAGGAAAGTTGGTATTATGGAAACATACTTAAACAATGAGGGGGTGATTAATCAATTGGTATAAGTGGTGCTAAGCATAAGTGAACCAATAGGCGCACACTACCATTGGCCAGGGTCTTGTAACTCAAGATTGACTGAACTCAAGTCATAGATTGTAACTGGACTTAAACTGATTTGGTAATATTAAAAATGAAACGGGTTATAAAACCCTGTTCCTCAAGCAACCATAACAAATTTCAGGATTGAGAACGTAACTGGTGCGTTTTAACGCTCTGGCTGTAATGCCAGGCCAAGCATCACGCACATTCCCAGGACCAACCTGGGCATATCTCACCTGTACCCAGCATTGATCCAGGGGATGTTTAAGGTCAGGGAGGCCTGCCAATTTAACTTTTTTGGCCTCCTGACGACCAGCTTTATCCTTACAATCTGTGCCCTCAATTATGCCATGGAGTCATGATATTACCCTCTTGTTCTTTTGAGGCTCCACCCCCTCCAGGGCTTTTTCCCAGGAAAAGTTCTTGTGGGCTGGGGCCAGCTTCATGGTAGAGATAGTTTGCTTTGACTTAGGTCCTGCAGCCTTGGGGAAACACATGTGAAAACTTCAATTATATCCTGGGCATGGGTGCAGTTGCATGATGGTACCCAACTGTTCTCTTCTGTGTCAAATCCCTTCCAGGATACAAAGTACTTAAGCCTTCTTCTTACTTGGCATGAGGCTACAATCTCCTCCACTTCCCACTCAGGCGCCCCATCCACTAGATAAGCCTCAGGAGTTACTGGTGGGGTCCTTTAAACAACGTAAGCTTACTTTCATGGAAGATGACAAAGATCTGGGACAATGAAGGAAGATCCAACTTGATCGGGGCATGGCCCACCTTTCTGACAATTTGGTAAGGCCCAATCCTCTTTGATCCCAGCTTTTTGCATATCTGCTTGATAGGGATGTTTCTAGAATTAAGCATCACGAGATCCCCTCCCTTGTACAAAGGACCTACCTGTCTTTTCCCAGCTGTGTTCCCTTTATGAGCTTGCATAGCTGCATCCAAGTTTTTGTTCAACCCCTGGTGTACTTTCTTAATTGTCTTTGCAAAGTCCACCACTGCTTCCACCCTGGATTCACAACTGGGCTCCATGTTGAAGGCGGGGTTGAAGCTATAGTTGGCGAAAAAAGGGGAACATCTGATAGATGCATGTTGTTATAGCTGAATTGGGCCATGAGGAAATGAGAAACTCAATCTGAATGATCTGCGGTAGTGTAACATCGCAGGAAAGTTCCAAGCACTGGTTCACTTGTTCAGCCTGCCCATCTGATTAGGGGTGATAGACAGTCAAACGGCAGGGGCGAGTCTGAAGAGCCTTACACAACAATTTTCCAAAAGAAAGTGGTAAATTGGGGCCCATGATTGTAATTGTTTCTTGAGGGACCCCGTGAAGAGCAAATACATGAAAGAAGAAGAGTCTAGACATCTCATCTGAAGTTACCATGGTTCTTCAAGAAATAAAGTTGGCAAACTTCATAAAATGGTCCTCTACTATCATGATGACATCGTAGTTATCAGATACAGGTAACTTGACATAAAATCTACCAGTAAAAAAAGTCCAAGGCCCTTCAGCGTTTTGAATTGTTACTAACAGCCCCGCTAGTGGCTGGCGATTTGGCTTCATTTGATTTCAGACCAGGCACTTTTTACAGTAACCTTTCCTCCTGCGCGTCTAACCTCTTACAATTGTAAGTGTGGCAGATCAGCTCCTGAGTCTTTGCCTTCACAGGATGACCAACGGTGATTCCATTTATGATGGTACCAGATTATTTCCAGGTGAGCGGTCTGGCAGGAACCCATAGGCGCCCCTGAAACTACACATCATCCTTCACGTGGCAACCCCTGGTAATGTCCTCCTGATTTAACTCGCTCTTGGCAAGAACCATAGTATACTCAGCTAACAAAGGCTGTGAAAGGTCTACCTTTTGAAAAATACCATATTCCTCTGCAATTCCATAGGAGCAAGCGCTGGACCATGGGCCAAAGGTGATGAATTTTGGACACAATTTACCTGGCGGAATCACCAAGTGGGTGTTGTGTACCTCTACCTCCTTAGGATTGGGAGCTAGTGTAGGGTTGCGGCTCAAATCATCCACCAAACCATTCTCCTTGCCCTTTGTAAATTTATAAGAAAACCCAAATTGGGCCAGGGTCTCATGCCAGCGGGTTTGCCATGGAGTTAAGACATGAGGTGCGCGGTAGTACAACAAATAATGGTGGCCTTTACAAATGTGGAATGGTGCTTTTCTTTCCCGTAACAATCACTTTAGTTACTACAATTCAATTTGAACAGCAAAATTTAGATAATCACACAGGAGAGATGGGCGATTTTTAATAACAAATCTAATACAACCTGGGCGAGCATCGCATCAACAGGTGCACAAAACGGTGCACCTAAGGGCAAGAAACGCCCTAGAGGGGGACCAGGAACCCAAGATGCCAAGAAACCACAAACTCATACAACGTCCAGGTTTATGGTACTTACTATAAAACAAGATCAATACATGTATATCCAATGTAACTAACCCCTTTCAAAGGTGGAACATGGGCTCCAGCTTTTCCTTAGAGATAAGTCCCCGACCCTGTGGGAGAAAACATGCGAGGCACAGCCCTCCCTTTTCCCCCATGCGGTATATTTTGTTACTAACAACATGGGCCGCAGCTGGATCAATATTGATTTTGAAACAGCTGAGAGTTGGAAACCACAGCAAAAGTCTGCATCAAAATTACCTTTCCCGAGGAAAAAAATAGTGTGCACTGCGCGCACCAGATGGAACAAAGTGAAAACTTTGTTCATCTCCTTCAACTTGCTCCCTATCAACCTTCCTCATAAGGTAATTGAGGAGGAGCTCTGCAAAGGGCTCATAGCCTATGGAGAAATTATGCAACTCAAATTACAACAATTTCGTCTGATACCAACCCTGTGCACAGGCAAAGCTATCACCGTGATCAACCCATTCTCCAAAGTGGAATATGACTTATCAAGAATCCCCCGCACAGCAGAGTTTCACTTTGTGGATGGGGGACAGTCATCCACATTCCAAGTTACACTGGAATGTGCACCGCCTATATGGAACCACTGCGGTTCATTGGGACACAAGGAACACGCATGCCCCATGAAGGAGGTCTTAATGGAAGCAGACTACTGTGAGGAAGCCATGGACAAAAGTAATGAAAACTTCGCCAGAATGACTGACAGCCACCACCCATTCCGCCGGGGTGAAGATGGACTTTACTCCATCGTGGACCCAGTTACACATAAACAATGCAAAGCAGCACAAAAAGCCTGCAAGCGGGCAGCAGCCAAGGTGGAAGCACATGTGGAATCATCCATCAACCCCAGACAAATTCAAGAGGATATTTTGGATATACACTGAGCCAACTAATCAGAACAATATGCCTATGTTGAAAATTTTCACAGAAACTCAACTGAGTCACCAAGCGACATCAATCATGCACACTTTGAGGAACAATTTAGCCGCAATATGGGCAAAAATGCGGTACACAATTCTCCAATTTTGAACCCCAAAATTATAGAACCCAATCAGCACCCCACATTGAACCATCATGAGATATGTGCAGGAAAAGATAACACAAATTCCAAAAACCACAATTCCCGCGAAAAATTAAGTCAGATCAAGGGAACTGACATTGTCACTGAGAGAGTTGGAGTACAGATGCGGAACATGGCCAAAATGAGCTGCAGTGGGTTAGGGCCAGAGGGCCCTCCCAACCACTCCTGAGGCGCTGTGGGCACCTCAGTGTCAATAGGGACGCTAAACATCGCGGGAGCCAGGGCTCAAATGTCCCAAGCAAAAAAGCTGGACTTCCTGCAAAAACCCCTTGTAGACATCTTGGCCATCCAAGAAACCCACTGTCTACAAGGGGAAGAAGGATCCTGGTCAGCCAGGGTCTCACCATCACAATTGGTATGGACATCTCACTGTGGGGTGATCGTCCAAAACAACAAAAAATTAAAACTTACAAACTCCTCATCATACCTTCACGGCCGCATCCTGGCTGCAACAATCACATGCCAAGAGGAAACAATCTCGATAGCATGCATTTATGCACCATGCACTGCAGCCAAGAGAAAACAATTTCTCAAAACCATTCCAACACTCACCCTCCCACCAGATACCATCCTGTTAGGTGACTTTAACTGCTGGGATAACCCCAACACGGACCAATGGCCAAACCCCAGGGGATACCCACTGGGACACATTGAATTCTGCACAATGAAGACAACCCTTGGCTTGCAGGATGCCCTCCCCCCTGGATCACCACTCCTTCCCAACATGACATGGCCTACCATATGTGAGGGAACGCTCATACCAATTAGCTGCATCAATCACATCCTCATTCCACAAACCCAATGATCAAGAATTTCCAAATTTACAACAAAAAAGTCAATTTCTCTGACCACTGACTTGTTTTGGTGCAGTTATTGCCAACCTGAACCCACGCACAGGTGTCTCCCTGGAGAAAGCTACACCCAGAAAACATAAAATTACTCAAAACATCCAACTCGGTAGAACATGAGGCCACAAACCAAGAATTCACAGCCGCATTCACATTTTATCCCATTGTAACATGGGAAAATTTCAAAAGGAACTAATCAACAAAACCTGACATATCGCATCACATAAGTACACCACCAATACAGCCACAATCAGGCGTACCTTGGTGGAACTGGACCACCTTGAGCTTAACACCCTGAGATCCAGTTATAGCCCCTAACTGGGGATGCAAATGGGCGGAAATATCCGCCTAACTAGCCACCCTCATCTTTGAGCACCAACACAGAATCAAAGTATCAAACAAAGGTAAGTTCATAAAGGAAGGTGAAACATGTTTGACATATTTCTTCCGCCAATTCCACTCCCGCAGCAACCAGCCTGCGTGCACACAGGTCCGCAAGACCAATGGCACTGTGACGACTGACCCTGAGGAGGTCAAGGCGGAAGTACACTGCTATTACACTGAATTATACCATGATATGCCAACAGACCCACAAAAAATCACAAATCTATACAAACTGCCAGAATACAAAGCACACCGCCAAGCTACAATATTCTAAATCTAATTACATGGGAGGAGCTTTGGGATACAATCCGCGGTGCACCGTATAGGAAATGCCCAGGGCCTGATAGGATACCCAACAAATTTTACAAAAAATATTTCAGCAAATTGTCCCCCTCCTATTGGCATCTATGAACCAGTGCTTGCTGGATACACGCCTCCTACCTGGTGGCCATGAATAATATGCCATAACCTTGTATAAAAAGGGTGACAAATTGGACCTGGCCAACTGGCGTCCGTTCGCACTCTCTAATACTGACACAAAAATTCCAACAAAATTTTAGCATCCAGATTAGGCGCAATTTCCTCTAACGTCCTGTCACCCAACCAGTTTGGGCTTATACCAGGGCGCTCAATCTGGAACAACATACACCCTGTTGCAAACATATGTCAGTCAAAGCAACTGGAGACCTGGTCTTCTTAGACCAGGAAAAGGCATATGACCGCGTTAGTTGGCCATACCCAAAGGAATGCCTACACGCTTTCAAACTCCCACCCAGATTCATAAACTGGGCGATGCTCCTTACAGAATCTGCAAACATGGCTGTATGCGGCCCTGGCTTCCTAACTAACAAGATCACACCACACAGAGGGCTCAAACAAGGGGACCCCCTCAGCCCGCTGCTGTATAATTTCAGTTTTGATCCACTCCTCCGCGTAACTGACTCACGCCTCATGGGCATAACTGCACAAGGCCAGCCAACAGTTAAGATACTGGCCTTTGCGGATGACTGCGTGGCAAATATAGCTAACTCAATGATGCCTGACAGCTGGAATGCACCCTAGAGGAATACTCCATGGTGAGCAACGCATCGCTCAACAAAAGGAAAACAGAAATCATTCTCTTAGGCAAGTACACTAACAACTGGGCTACAACACCAGAACCTCATACCCCCATACAAAGGGAAAACCCACTCATCTTACCTTTTGCATCACCTCCCACCACCACTCCTTTCCGCCACCTTGGGATATGGCTGGAAAGAGGGAGATATGCCAATGAGATAATGGAAAGCAACCTACTATAGCGGGTATCCAACCGCGTAGCCTCCCTCAAGGGAAGATCCCCAGGACCAATGGGGTGAGTAACAGTTGCTAACTCACTCATCCTCCCAATACTATGGTACCCTGCCCACGCGATCGCCTTCTCACCCACCTTTATAACTTCAATCCGCGCGCTCATCCAGGGCTGGCTGTGGCCCAGATCCCATCCTCCCATACGGATGGAAACACTCTTTGGTCCATGCTCAAGCGGAGGCATGGGACTAATAGATTTTGAGAGCCACTCCAACCGTATTTTGGGTACCTGGATAAAGGAAGTCCTTGCCTCAGACCTCCCGCAACAACACTGGTCAGAGGCAGCGAATTAACTTCGCACAGGCGCTCAAATTAACCAACCCACAGCCCACCCAGACTACTATCATACCTTGCTAAACACCCTACCACAACGGGCCCGCATGGAACCCTCCCTCACTTCAAACGCATCCTCTGAACCATCTGCCGCATGGGATGGACCGTAGAGAACACTGGCACTGTGCAGGGAAGGGGAAGACCCAGCCCCCGCTTTAAATTAAGAAATCCAGAAAACCACCCCCAAAGAGACATGCTTGCTATGACCTCAACCATTGCTAGAATTGAATATCTAGATGCGTTGGAGATCCCCTATGACTTAACCATACAGAAGACAGTGTGGATAATGACGCACCACCCACTCCTACAGCCGAGGGTAAGAGCCAACGCCTGGCGCTGTCTGAGAAGGACCTATAGGATGGCGGACCACTCCAATTCCCTCTATGCAACCTGCGCAGTATGTGGAGGGGAGGGTTCCCTAAATCACCGCCTAGAAACATGCCCCAACCAAAGCCATATGGCAGGAAGTCGCGCTCCTGCTTAAGATCCAAAATGAGCAGGAATTTTCTATATCAAAGAGCCTCCTCACACTCCAGATCGAGTCACCAATCCCATCTACCCTCCACTACCTAATGATACCCATTTCAATGTGGACAATCCACACCATTGCCTTAGATGCATTCAGGGGCACGGCCCCAACCATCCATGGGGTTATCAACAGGTTCCACATCCACTTACTGGAGCACTTCCAAGCCTGGCTCTATGGATATATGAGGCCAAGGCAACAGGCGCTCATAGAATCATGGTTCCCACTTTGGTTCCTCCCCACAGACCCCTTCCTTCACACCTGCTCCATAGTGGGGGAAACCCCCTCGGAGTAGCGCACCAACTCCCCCCATACCTGGCAGTCCCGCTGGCAACATGGGTAACCTGAGTACCCCGGGGTGCCCAATTTTATATATCTTTGTTTTCCACACATACTCGGTAATGCCCGTCCCCTGGTCAGCTTGCCTCAGTTAAATAAATACAAATGTGGAATGGTTAGGATGAGCCATGCAAGTGATGACGCCAATAAGTAAGCACCTCAGCCACTGCCAATAACTCTTTTTCATAAACGGCTAGTTTAACTTAGGCAGGGACATCTTTTGAGTAAATTCCCACTGGATGCTCTATTCCATCTTCGCCTACTTGTAATAAAACCACTGCTATGGCGATGTTGGATGCATCTTTAGCCACAATGAACTCCTTTATGGGATCTACATGGCGAAGGATGGACGTGGACAACTGGGTGCACTTTACCGCTTGGAAGGCATCCTGCAAAATGAGGGACCACTGGAGCAATTTTGCTCCAGTTGCCTTATACAAGGGCATCGCCGCCTCAGAAAGATTTGGTGTGAATTTCTTAAGGGATGTACACGCCCCTAAAACTCCTCAATTCTTTGACCAAAGTTGTGGTAGCCACTCATGAATCACCTTCTCCTTGTCTGTAGTTATCATATGGCCTTGATCAAACACAACGTTACCCAAGAAAGTGTCCTGGGACTTGAAGAATTCACACTTACTGATTTTCATCGTAAGGTGGCTGCCCTTAACCTCTCCATCATCTGATGAAGGTATACCGCATGGGACTTATGATCAGGGGTAACGTCAGGGTATCATCCATATAGGATACCGCGCATACCCCCAGCAGTTCCCTCAAAGCCACATCTATATGGCGTTGAAAGATAGCTATAGGTTTTTAAGCCTAAAGGCCATAACCCAAAACTAGAAAATTCCCTTTCTGGTACTAAATGTGGTTAGTCATTCCTAGCCCTTAATGATCCAAATCTGATTGAACACGTTTAAGCAATCCAGTTTGAAGAAGACTTTCTTCTTCTCCACATAGAGAGCAATCTGTGAGTTCACCAGAATGGGATGCAAGTATGGTAATGTGACTTTGTTGAGATTCACATAATCTATGCATATGCATAAAAAACCATTGCCTACTTTACAAAGAGAAGTGGGGAGCATACTGGGGAGGTACGCTGAAATATTGCGCCTTTAACTAATTGCTCCTTAACCCACACATCTAAGGCCGCTTTTTCACGTACAGTCAAAGGATAAATGGGAGAAGATATATGCACCAGACCAATGGTGAGCGTGAACTTGCAAGCAAACTCTAAGTGCTGGTAGTACATTGGCTGAAGCTGCATCAAAGGAAGAATCCAGACCCTCCAACCAGGAAGGTAAGGTACCTCCAGAGAGGGCTTCAGAAATGGAGCAAGACTGACAGTGTGGTTCTTGACCAGTGGGGCAGATTGCCCTGAAAGTTCACTTCAGAAAAAAGGACAACTAATATATGTCCATTCTCCAAAGTTAAAGACAAGGTATTGTCTTTAAAGTTGGTTCTGACTTCAAACTTTCTCCACCACTCTACTCCAAAAATAATGGGGTAAGAAGGCTTTTGATTGCTTGAAAGCGGTCCGCCAAATGATATTTGCCAACTTGATAATCCACCAACCCCAGAACCTTCATCGTTGTAATACCTTGGGAATCCCCTCCCTAACCATACCACCTGGAAGTAATTTAACTCAAGGTAGTCGACTAGGACTTGGTCAGTAAAATTCTCAGAGACTACTGTATTTACCAAAATAGTTGTGCTGATTTTCCTTAAAGGGGATGAAAGGGTAACAGTCAACAAAAAATATTTCAAATGGTCTTTATTCAAAGCAGAAAACATCAAAACCTCACCAGGAAACTCTTTATTAGGCATAAGAATGCCTCCAGAGTATGTTTTTACATCATAGAATGGAGAGGGATAAATGGCCACTATTACTACTAAGGACACATATCCCACCATATCTTCAGCAGTTGCATAAACATTTTTAATGTAAAAGTAACTTTTTTCCAACGCAGGTGTTCTATAAATCATGTTAGGGGTCAAGCGCGGGTTCTCTGGAGTGATATGGTATACTTAAATGGGTTCCAAACTAGAGTCACAAGAGATGATATTTGGCTCGTTTTTTTATAAAGTAATAACGTTATAAAACGTGTTTTGGGCGTGAACAACCCCATACACAATTCAGCGGTGGGTCATGCATCGTTATCCTAGGCCATCACCACCAGGTCCTCCATCAATGATCCCGCCTACACAATCCAAACGCGGTGACAAGAAAAAATATTTTTAATTAAATTGTTTTTGTTAATTTTGGGGGAAAGTTGAGTAATTGTAACACCTGGATTGCAAAGCATCCACATCCACCAGGTATGAGCAAGAATGGTGGGCACTTCCAAGTTGGAGGTAGCAAAGATAACGCTGAGACGCACCAACCATCAGCCAAATGAGAAAACGGTGATGAGCCCTATAGAGGCCGTGAAAAATGGCTGGCACACCCAATTCACACTTAGCAAAAGCCCCACACGGATAATTCTAGTGCACATAGAATAAAGAGGTTAGTTGACTAATGTCATGAGAATGTCTTTAACTCTCATGTTTCCAGAGAGAAGGTGTGGGATGAACAGCCACAATGCCATGGAACCAGCCATTAGCAAAATTGTAAACAGAGCACCGCGGAGGGTGTCAGAGCCAAAGAGACCCAGGGCAAGTGAGTACATAGCGGTTTATAGTAGTTGATAGCAAATAAACAACAAAACGTGGTTGGACCCCAAAGAGGAGTTGTTGAGATTCTGATATGACTGGATGATAAGGCCAAAATAGTCATGGCGGATTGGCTAGAATTTGCTGACAATAATTATAGAGTTTGAGTATTTGAGCGCCTTGCGATGAGGCAATATTGGGTTGAATGGATGATATTGAATTCCCTTCAAATTAGGCAATAAGATAATGTCAACAAACGATAAATAATGAAATGTTGACGTACAATGAATATTAAATGGATCACCTCAAACTAAGGCAATCATGAATTTATTGAATGATGAACTCTTCCAGAACCAATAAGAATACAGCAGAATGATTAGACTAAGCACAAGCGTTGGTACTGACCAAAGTCTCTGGGATATCAGTGAGAGGAGGAAATTTAGAGGAGGAGGATATTGAGTAGTCAGAGATAGAGAGAGCAAGAGGATAAGGAAGGATCCGCTGAGATTACCATATTAAAATAAAGAAGTGTTAATGGGTAAATTGCTCCCTTTTGTTATATTTATTTGTTTGAGTGTGTTCTGAGGGACTGACAATCTTCATATCATCCGTTCCAATTGCTCAGTGGGTTGACCCTGTGAAAACCCCTTAGGCATATCTTAACGATCCTGCCAATTTCTTGACAGTGGTGCTCACTACAGGGGACTCTGCTGGTTGGTGCTGGAGTAGCTGATAGGTTGGTGAGAAGGCAGTGGGGATGTGCCACTATGGTGAGGATTCTGGCAGCTGTTGGTGGTGGGGAGGGGCAAGCCCTGAGCGCCCACCTCACACACCGAGGCAGGATGTAGGAGGATTACCATATGGTTAAGTAGGGGAAATGTCAGAATTTTAACCAGATGGAATCCTCCAATGATTAATTGTTGTTTGGGATGAAATATCTAATCCCGGAGGAATGGCTCATTGACTGAATTTCATAATGTTTGCTATGATTGCTGGTTAGTTTCTCCCCAAATTGGGTTGAGCCAAAATTAATATTTCACCAAGTTTGGAAGTAGGTTTGAGTGAGGCCAATTGGTGGCCCCAAATTTTCTATGAGGATCACCAGCGACTAATAGCCAAGGATGATCCAATAAGTACCAGTCAGTGAAATCAATGTTTGACGCAAACTGCCATTTATGTACTGTTTTGGGAATTTCCAGCGTAAAGCCAATGTATTCACTTTATTAATCCATCTATGATCATTTGCTGCCTTAAGGATAATTTAATGTCGGCAGATCTGACAATTATGAGTTTGAGGAGGCCAAGGTTGTTTCCAGTGCCACATTTATTATAACATTTTTGCCTGAATAAGGCAATTCATAATCAATTGACTGAGACAAGTTGAGAAGAGATGTCAGTGAGATGCTGAGATATTCTGAGTCAAACACAAGCGACCAAAGCTCTTCCAGTGCATTATTAACAACTTGAAGGTCAAATACAAATGCAACTTTTATCAGGATTAATCACTTATATGGCTTACCATAGACTTAAGGCTGAGGATGAGCCAAAACTAATTTTGACATCAGGAAGGATGGGGAGAGAGGGTTAACGCCAGGGAAGAGAATAATTGCAGTGTAAGGCTGAGATGAGTGGTTGGCTGGAAGAACCAAGGGAAGAGCCAATAGGTTGGCATTGGGAGCAGTAACCCTTTTGTAAATAGTATAAATATCTGTCAATTCCCTTTCAAAAAATATATTCCTTTGCTTATTCTCTTTTATGATTTAAGTCTATATTTATTTCGCTGTAGTGGGAATAAGGCTGGGGGATCCCTGAATAGCGCGGGTGATATGCCAAGGGGTCAGCCAGTGCTGCTGGCCCTGTGCCAAGTGGAAAACAGTAAGGGCCGACCAGTCTTGATACTGGTTGACCTGCCAACTAGCAAAGCCCATAGTTGAATTTTCTGACAGGAGTCCATAACCAAGAGGAAATCTGTGTTGGAGCGCTTGGGTGCCTCGATCTGTAGGGGACCAGGGTGGCCTAGCGGTGCACCAGATTTGGTAGATATTTTTGTTAAAATAAAATGACCAACGTTGTTAAAGATCTCATTAAGGAGGTCTGCGCACAGGTTTGCCCAAAGAACCATATTCAAAAAATGTAAACTATTGGGGAATTTAGTACAGGAAGTTTACTAATGAGGAAAGTTGGTCTAATGGATATATACTTAAACAATGATTGGTGATTCATAAATTTACAGAAGTGGTGCTAAGCCTAAGTGAACCAATAGGCGCATGCTACCATTGGCCAGGGTCCTTTAACTTAAAATTGATTAAACTTGAGTTATATGATTATAACTAGACTCAACTGTTTTGGTAATATTAAAATATTGCCAGGTTTTGAAAGCCTATTTCTCAAGCAACCTTAATAAACCTTCAGGATTGAGAACGTAGCTGGTGCGCTTTAACACCCTGGCTGTAATTCCAGGCTGAGCATCATGCACATTCCCAGGACCAACCTGAGCATATCTCGCTTGTACCCAGCATTGGTCCAGGGTATGTTTAAGGTCAGGGAGGCCTGCCAACTTAACCTTTTTGGCCTCCTGACAACTAGCTTTATCCTTACGATCTGTGCCCTCAATTATGTCATGAAGTTATGACAGTATTGGATTCCCCGCTTCACTCTCTGAGCATCCTGAACTTATTTAACCTCATATTCCTGTGACCCCTCTATCAGTATCAGTTTGATTTCCGCCAGTTTTTCACCTTAAAATGGGACAACGTGGAAGCATGAAAAGCCTTATGAAATATCCAATGAGGAGGAAGCTCCACGTGAAAAGATCTATTATCCAGAAACCTTATTTATGGGGCTTGGGCCTTCCCTCTTACAAGCCAACTTCTAACATGGAACTTTGAGGTTGAGAATCTTCATGTCCACCATTACTGTATCGCTCATCTGATAGCATAATGCTGCTCTTCGTTTTAAATCAGCAAATCTCTTGGTGTCCTGAGTGGCCTTAGACTACAGCTTCTGCACTTGTTGGTGGATTTTTTAATGTGCGTTACAAAGCTATCTGCTGCGGGAATGTTCACAGATGTTTGTGGCCAAATAATGAAGTCAGGGTTATAACCCAAGTTGGCGTACATCAGTGACATCCCATGGAGGCATGTGAAAAGTTATTGTTTGAAAACTGGGCCAGGGAAGGTCAGTGCCTAATTGTCCTGGAAGGTGGTAGTATTATAATAAAGATATTGTTTGAGTGACTGATTGGTTTTCTCCATCTATTCGTTAGACTGAGGTGATACGTCAATGACTTGCAAGAGTTAATTTGTAACGTTTTTCACAGAGCATCCCAAAACCTTGAGGTAAACTGGGTCCCTCTGTTTCTTATCACTTCTTGCGGTGCTCCAAAAATAGTGAAAACATGGATATGAATAACTGAGCCATGTCCTCAGCCATGGTTGTTGTCAAGCGCGGGATATATATGGCTTATTTTGTAAACCTATCCACAACCACCCTGATTACGTCAAAGCCCCTAAGGTGTGCAGACCAATAATGAAGTCCAATGATATCAACGTCCATGATCCTGCCACCTGCTGAAGTGTTTGTCCAACAGTCCATTTTGTCCCGTTCTGTCAGACTTTAATTGTGTGCATTCAAGGCAGCGTTCCACCCAGGCGGGAAAATTCTTTATTAGACCGTTCCAGTTATTTGCTCTCTTTGTCAGGTAAATGCATTTCTTGACTCTGGGTTGCTCCATGATTGGCGGATCATGATGTTCCCTTATGACCCGTGAGTGTGGAATTTCCAGTTACTCATATATGACTGTGGAAGTAGATCATCCTATCTTTTTGAATGTACCAACCAGATGGGCTTTTTCCAGCTTGTATCTTATTTATTAAGACCTGTCCTTCCAGGTTTTCTGACTGAGTGTTTAGCACATTATCTTAGAGAGAGCCATTAATACTGACCGTTGAGATTGTTTTGAGAATATGCAGCTGAGTGGGGCTATGGAGTTAGTGGTGGGTTCAACTGTGGTCATGATGGGCAGGGTTTTGGATGTTGAGGGGTTGTGATAGTGGTGCAGGCAGTTACCTCCGCTGCTGGTTTGGCCAACTTTTGTTACAGGGGAATTACCATAATCAATTATACACTCACCATAAATTGGATCTAGCAGACAGGCTCCTGCTCAAGATATTCATTAATATTGTTGAAGTCCTCAAACAAAATCAAATTTTAAATCGAAATTAAAGAGGTTGCAGTGCATTCTGGTATGATGGTGTACCAGTTTCTGCATTTTACAGTAGTATATCAGTGACTTGTGGTCTGTGTGCACAGTCATTGTATACTTCACCCCTGTAGTAAATATCACCAGTGCATTATTGAACAGGTTACGGTGACCAGTTTTATGTTATAATTCCCACAAGCGCTCAGCACTAGTTATAATATGAAAAAGTATGATACTGGATATTCATGGACATCATTCTCCTGTAGCAGTACTGTCCCTGCGGCCGTTCTGGAGGAATCACATGTTATTATAATAGATTTGTCTTTATTGACGCGGCACAAGGAGCAGAGGTAAATATTTCCTTGATGACTTATAAGCCCGTTGACATTTTCTGACCAGACAGATAACGCATTGTTGCCAATTAGGGGATGGAGGGTACAGCTAGTTATGAGATTGCCTGAAAGTATTTTTTTCAAGGAAGCAGCTGATCCCAAGAAGCTGAGAAGCTGCTTCTGAGTGGCGGCAGTTGCCCACGCCATTAGTAATTATAGTTTTTGAAGGGACAATGGCGTGTCCATCCTTTAATTTAAGGTTTCCTAGGATTTGGACTTCAATTTTAAAAATCTACATTTTGATGGTTTAACATGCATTCCTGCTCTCTGTAAGGCAGCGACCACTGCTACCAAGTCATTTTTATATTGTTCAGCGCTGAAGAGTGAACCAATAAGTTGTTAATGTATGCCATTGCGCAGGTGAAAAAGAGTTGCATAGTGTATTATCAATGACACTCTGTAATATGGAAGGCGTTTTTGAGCCCAAGTGGCATGATCCTAAACTGGTATATGCTATGGCGTGTTTGGATCGCAGTTAGCCGTTATTGCCCTTCATCAACCTGGACCTGGTGAAACTCATTTACCAGATCTAATTGAAAAAATACTTTCAAATTTGCGAATTTCTTGAGAGATTGTGGCCTCTTGATTGAAAGTGGGTAAGGGTCAGAAATGACAATTTTGCTTAGGTGGCCATAGTCCATGCGGAGCCTCAGGGTGCCATCTGGCTTCTGAGCAAATACCACAAGGGATGATACCAGTGATATTTTCTTAATCAACCATTAGTCATCATTCATAAATCCAGCTATAAAGGCTTGGTCCTCTATTGCAGTGTAAGGGTAAATTGGGTAATTGATTTTAGTAAGGTCCACCATCAACTGAGAGTTTATATCAATATCAGAGTGGGGTGGCAGACAGTTCGCCTTATCTATGTCAAAGATCTCTTTTTGGGTTCAAGTACTAGGAGCATTGTGGGCACATTGGCTATTGCTTCAGAGGTGGAGTACTCCACAGTGGCCGCTCAAGCATTTCCTTTCATCAGTGGGGAGTAGAGGAATATTGGCAGAATGGTAAAGATGTGAAGTTTAGAATATCAGCAATATGTGATGTTTACCAACTGTCAGAGCCACCATACTACACCCAGGATCATGAAGTAGAGTGATTCTGGAATCGCAGAGAAGTTGGTGTGGAAATGATGGCCGTGGAAAAAGTGCAGCGGCTTTCATAGGGTCAGATTAATTTATTAGTACCCTTGAGGCCCCATTACTGGGGCCCTTGTAGTAACCTCTAAATATAATGCTTGGGTCACCATGAGATTAATGTAATTTCTAGATGCAACTGTGTCTATTAAGGCATTAACAGAAGTGCAACTTGAACTGACTGTAATTTCCTCAGCAAACAAGAAATAAGCACAGTCAAACTAATAAAAGTTGTTCGTGATGCATACTCATGCAGCCATATTAACATTTGATGCCAACTTGGAATAATATTGACATCTGTTGAGAAATTTGAAGAGCATTGTTGCCACTCAGGCGTAAGACAATGGGGCAATGTGGTATCTGATGAATCTAAATTGGACGCACGTGGCTGAGATCTTTTGTTATTAAATTTTGGCTTTAGTCTTCTTCAACTTGTTCCATCATTTCGAGTTGGTAGAGGGATAACGTTGGGGCCTCTGGGTCCACAGGGTAAATAGGGTGATGGGGGTCCATTTGCTATCTCGCCCACAAGATCCATAACTGGGTCTATGCAGGTTTTGTTTCACCACCAGAAATATCACATTATTCTGTTGTTGATCGTGGGAATCACTTGATTGTGGTAAAGGCTGACCATGTTTTGTGATATTAGAGGGGTATTAAGGTCATGGGAGGCGGAGCAACAACTCAATAGCTTCGCTATCCTGAGGCATGGTGGGGCATATGAATTAAGAGCAAGTACTTCCACTTTATGTAGAGATATCTTGGCGACTCTGTTCCTCCATAATGGGCTTAGCTGCACTATTGGTTACTTAAACTTGTTCCATATCTGTATTAATGTCTGTTTCTTACTCATCATCAAACGACACAAGAACAAAATGCTTGAGTACAGATGGGGGTTACATGTATGACAGAGTTACAGTTTATGAAGGGTCAATTTCTTGGTTCCTCTTAGTCCAGGTCAGGCCTTGTTCTGTTGAGCCGCCTTATAGCTCCCTCTAAGGTCTGAGGTCTATTGTATTATGCTATTTGAGAGATCACTCCCTGGTTAAGGGAGGCCCAGAAAGAGCTGATGGCAAAATCCTCTGTGAATTGGAGGGAATCGGCTATTTGTTGGAAACCCTTAATGTGGTTGTCTAAACTTCATCTAGACTTCACTATTGGAATAGTTTGAGTAGAAGTTGAGGTCCTGATGACAGGATGGTTACCATTGGTGAGACAATTGTGAGCAGTGAGGGAGGCGCCTTCCCTAGGTGAGAATTCTGGTATAGTAAGAACAAGTTCATGTTTTTTGCTTCACTTTCTAAAATATCAAATAATGCTAGTGACTATTGCTCTTTGTAGGCCTATGTAGTTCCATTTAAGGTGGCCTGCAACTTTAAGTTTCTTAACACTCACAGTATCTGGCGGGCTACCTCATCTGAGGGACATGAATTGGGTACTATCACCGTCACATTGCAGGCTTGGGCGTTTGAAGGATGATCAGTTTGCTGCCCAAACGAGAAGTACTTCTCAAAGAATCTGATCAGCGCTACCCATGTTCAACATATCAGAAAAAGTGTGTACGAGATCAAGTGAGCTTTTTTTGGCTGTAGAAGAACTAAAATTCAACAGGTCTTGGGCCTACGACATAACAGCACTATTAAATGGCTTAATTACCATGTCAGACATCCAATGTTCCAAGGGAAGACTTGGCTTTCCTTGGGGGTACTTCAATACCCAAATTAGTATCCATCATCCACATGCATCGCCATTCTAATTATCCTTGCGTAGTATCTGTGGGGGATAGATGTGAGAAATACTGATCAAAAAACATCATCCCCATTCCAAATACTAAACTGAGTGCTGGAAATATCCTTGACCATGCTTATCACACTGAGGGGAGGCTGGTTGGGTTGGATGGGGCAGCTGATTGGACCATTCAGGATATGGATTTTATAAAAATCAGGAATTGCCTAGACTTGCACTTGGTAACAAGGAGAAGCCAATTTTGTCGTCAGTTTAAAACCCATTGGCATTTTTGATGTTCTAATCTGCAAGTCATTTTTTCAACTTCATCTTGATTATAATAATCAAATTAGACGATTAAAAGTTCAGTTTGGGGCACTTATTCTGGTAAATTTTATCCAAGGGTTGTTGCGACATTCCTTGGGATTTATTTACTGAGTTTTCTTTTCTGAGGGATGCTTATGCAGAAAGCACCAGAGAAATGGCCACTGCCATTACAGGGACCAATGAGCATGTGCCTCTATAGGTTGCAATGGTGTCTTTAAAGAGGTTAGAATTTTTTATAATCTACGGAACTTTAAAAAGTTTTTCTTTAGAAGATTTAGCTCTTTATTAAAGGATATAACAAATAACCTAGAAATCTACTACCAGATAAGTACTAGGCTTTTATACTGTCAGGTTTCAAGATGATGAGCAAGTCAAAGTCTTCATTCCCAAATCAAGTCCCAATAAATTGACTCTTGAGTCATCAAATAGAAACCTGTCCTTGAAGGTACTGATGAGAGCTTAAATCAGGAAGCATCATGCACATGTGAAACAATGGAAATGTCTTCAGGAATTTCGTCTCTGCTTCCTAAACTTTAAGAGGCGCGACCTCCACCATTGCAGTCATGAGGATGACACAGAACAATGAGAGCGTCAAACCAGACGGTTGACCTGGAAGGTTGTGAAAGATCCTGATCTTACAGGGACATGGAGGTCCACTAGGCACAACGTCCCCATGCATATATAATTATCAACACTTTTTAGCTCAATAAAGTAGTTTATTTTCGCCCAATATTTTTGTCATCAACCTCTCCACTAGTTTACAGTTTCAAGCCAATTAGACAAACTTTAGCTGCAGATAAGAGAACTGCTATGCTGAGATAAGTGGTGTTCACTACAGGAGCTCTGAGTTGTTTTAGTTAAAACGTCTATCACGAAAAATGGAGAATAATAGCAATTGAGATTCTAACCTGATGATTGGTCAAGAGGCTTAACTCAATACATTAACATATATCAATATTAGATACCTCCTATAAAGCCTGAAAGCCTAGAGTTTTGGGCCACTTTTCAATTTACCCTATTATCCGTTGACAATGATTAGTATTAACTCTAATATGAGAACCTCAACGAGATTATTCAACAACTACTGAACAGCATCTACTCTGTGGGAAGACAATCCAGTCACTATTGTGTCTCTTCAGTGCCTTCAACAATGCAAGAATTATATACTCGGCCCTACTACCATTGGGAGAATTGTCTTTGGGTACCAAATGCTAGCTTTAAAGCTTCGTCCATCTGGAAACGCATCACCTCCTACAAATAGTCATGTTGCATCATCATGATTAATTATGACAACTAGGGCTTACTCAAACCCTACACTCAAATATTGTTGAATTCTAAAACGCAGCCTTCTCCTTCATTCATGACAATTTGGAAGCTATTATCATTTAACATTGATTTATCAAAAGCTCATAATTAGCTCACCATGTTAGATAGTGGAATTTTGGGTTACCTCAAGGACTAGCTATGTCAAAACGTGCAGCTCCTTGAGGCCTCCTGGAACCAGTGCCTCAACCAGATTAAAGACATTGTGTGGACCTCCAGCAGCAAAGCTGGGAGTTAGCGTCCCTGCAATATTGCCTCTGGAAGTGAAGGGCCTGAAGAGCCCCAGGAACCAGAAGGTTCATAAGGGCTTGAAGGTCCCCATGGGCTACAAGAACCTTCTGGTCCTGCAGTGCCTAACCTGGTGATCCTAACAACTCCTGGAAACAAAATGTGCTAATAACTCTTGCTTCCCTATGAGATCTAATGCGCAATGTGACTCAAGGGTACAAGCTTCAAGTAGATGGAGTACCTCTCAACACCAGATTCTTAATAGAGGCCTTGTCAGAAGAAAAAAAATAATTTTGGTGAATTCGCTAAGCTCACCAATGATCGCATCACCCAACCTGAACAAACCTGGCATGGTTTAAAAACTCGTTTGAGCAACTTTGAGAGTCAGCTGCTCCTCCAACATGCCAAGATTCAAGCGATAAAGGAAGAGGTTGCCCATAAGCCTTCATTACCTCTCTAACCCGAAGTTGGGATGACATCCAGGAGGACCTGGAAGGATTAAGATTATGATTGGGTCAACAAGCCCCTCGTTACTATGTGTAAACTGAGATCTCTAAGCCTGAACCAATTTCTGGCGTCAATACTCTTTCCACCCCTCTTGTGACTAAATATAAGCCTAGTTCAGGGAGAAGTTCACCCCAGGTCATGAAAGTATTGATTCCTTTCTGTACGCTTATTAAATCTTGATGGAGGAGGCCATGGATTGCCAGAAGGTGAAGCACATCCATTCATGCATAAATAGTACCTTAGGGAGATTATGACTCCCTATCTAAAGGAATGCTACACTTGAGAATAAATCCATACCATCCAAATTCAGGAATTTGGAAGCAACTAAACCTTGCCCAATAAGAAAGTAGGCGTTTATGGGCATTTGGCTGAACGAAGGAGAAATCTGGTAACATTTGGCAGCCAATTCTATGCCAAGCGCAACCTGTGGTAACCATTAATCATATTACCTTGGTTGACGCCATAACCGCGACCATCTCCTCATTGGGATCTTAACCTGAGGTACAAATGAACATGATTGTCCAGAAGAATAGCTTCACATGCATCTGGTAAATTAAAAAAGCACTAAATTAAATTCCTGCATCTACCTTGCATCCCAAGTCTACTAAATCCGCCTCCTTCAGTCACCCTTAAGTCCATGTTGTTAAGAACCAGAAGAGTAGGCTGACCTCGATGCTCCTACTTCAATGAACTCTATCATAGCGCCAAGACTTGTTGGAAGAGACTTGCTGAGGAGGCAGGAAAAGGGCTGTCAGCATGGAGGATGAGGCACCTCATGCTGACATCCATGTACCACCTCAAGAATGTTTAGTGACCTCTAATGAGCATATTTCTGTCATACCAGAAGAAGATGATTTAGTACCCATTAGTAATAAATAATCTTATACTGATTAATTTAATTCTTATTAATCTCCTATATTTATCACTCTACCCTCACAGTTTGGGAACTTAGTTACATGCATCACTGTTTATGTCACCAATTTTTTTGTCCACACCATTGTTGACAGTGGCTCCCCCATGAATGGCAATTTGTTTAAATTAATGAAGTGCATCAAAATTTCTCTAGACTTGCCACACTACATGGGATATGGCACGTCTAGACCACAATGCACTCAGTCCATTGGGGCATATTCCTAGCTACTCATTTGCTTCAGAAAGCTTTCTGTGAATATTCCGCCATTGCATTAGACAATCCAAGTTATGACCTTCTCCTCAGGACTCAGTTTCTCCAGGAATGTCCAACCATCGTGCACTAAGATGAGGGATTTTTATCCTGATGGGACAGCAGTTTTCATTGGGTTTCAAAACCTCCTGTGATTCCAAAACAGAAATTAAAACTCAGGCTTGCTCATTGGATTGGGAGCTAGATCAACTGGCTTGGTTATCATGTAATGGGCTCTCACATATGAATACCACCACCTGCGGTAAATTGCCAAGAAGGAATGCATATTTATTTGACTAAGACAACCACATACTGCCAAAGTCCCAGGTTATCATCAACACCCAAGTTCTATATTCCCTCAGGACACTTTTTGAATATATAAAGCATAGTAACACATCCATCAAGGAGGTCCAGACCTACCTGGAATATTAGATAATGCCTATTTTGGATCCATATCAGTGCTGTTAAATAACCTCACTGAAAAACCTAAATTAGTGGGGCCTAATACTCCTGATGTTTATATTTGTCTCCTTCCTGTAGAGGCCATAGATGACATCTGTAAATTTGGAAGCCTGAGAGATTTTAGGTTAGAAACCCTTGTTGGTAGCTCTAGCTAAACCTCCATTGGGCAATAGTGTAGGGCTTCCATTTTTAAGATCAATGGTGCTATACCCAAGAAGCTGACAGTCAATACATGAGGCTGAGTAAGTTGCATGACAAGTATATATTCTTTAATTTAAAAGAGTACCAAGTCACCGCTTAGGTCCCATTAACTAGAGTATCTGTCCTATGGTAAGTACGGCAAAATGGAATTATTGAATACAAGTACTAAAGCGAGATATAAAATAATGACGTAGCTTTATGAAAGTATAAATTAGGGGTTTTTATATGCTGCAATTAACAATATAAACTTCAAAGGAAAAGGATTATTAATAATAATGGGGGTGACATCTGGAAGAGTAGCTTTTGGTCAGGCGATGCATTCTGGATGTTATAATGCCTTTGTATCATAAAATTGATAGGGCAAAAATGATGAGTTGAGTACTCAAGTTGGATGAGACTTGGGGTCACTTATGTTTATCATTCAGCAGCTTCTTGATTCATCCACTTTTTGGGTTAGTCTTAATATTCTTCCTTTATTGCCACTTCTAGTAGTGATCGCCTGACCTACTGATGATCCATCATTTCATTTAGGTATATATTTACCTTAGGGTATCTTAGGCACATTATTGTCCTTTGGAATTTTCCTAGATTCAATTTGAGTTATGCTTCATGTCAAATTTCTCTAGGCAAATTATTAAGGTAATCCCTTTAACCCCCTTCTTAGTCTAGGCATTGATTTGGCTGAAGGAAATGAATGGTTGATATTCTTCCCATCATGTCTGTTATCCTGATATCTGACATCACCCTAATAATATTGGCAGGGGAGTACCAATGCATGAATTAGCTATGAACGCGGTTATCATTGCCTCAATTTTAAAAGACTTGATTGAGTATTTGTCTCCACGTTTTTAAGTGATAGCTTATGGCCCATCCCATATGGAATCTAATTTTCCTCCTTGAGGCGCTATTTGGTTGTGATAATAAAGAATCAAGTACAAAATCTCAAAAGTGGGTAAAGGTTGGCGAGTAGCAATTGCTGCTAGACCTTATCTTGTAACCATCTTGGCTAGATTCGTCATTGCATATGACTGAAGTTCTATTATCTTCTGAGTTAATTTCCATAGTGCTTTCTCAGTATCTTTGGGTTTATTACTGGTAAGTTCACGAGCTAATAAAGCTGGGATTCTAGGTTATCTTTCGCATAAGACTTTAGAGGGAGCCATTGTAACAATATAATGGAAACTTATCCAGTAAGCCACCAATGCACTTGTTATTGGTCCCAGTGTAATGGATCAGTAGTGGCCATCTTGCATAGTATTGATTCCAGCATCCTGTAAGCTCTTTCTACATCCCTTATGTTGATGGGTTGTAAGGCGCTAAGAAAAATTGTTGAGTTCCCATGCTTGTAGCTAAAATCCCCACAACTCTTGATGTAAAGTTCATCTCATTATTGCTTAGTAGAACCAGAGGGCAGCCATGTCTAGTTAATATGGTTCGATTCTAAAAAACTTAGCAGCAGCTTTAGCGTCTGTGCAGGAATGGCAATTGCTTTAATCCACTTTGTGATATGATCAATCCCCTTTTAGGATATGTTGATTTCCTCCTGAGGATTCAGGTAGTGGACTATGGCATTTAAACTGATGGTATGAAATGGCTGCTGAGGGGTCATGGGCTGATACTTGCACCTGGCCTTATGCGGCTTCTGCTTTTTTAATTGATGCAAGCATATAAGACTTCAACTATAGAGTCCAGTATTCCTTCCCAATAGTAGCGATCCTTGATCCATTCATAAGTTTTCAGGCTCATCCATGTCCTAAGGTGTTGTGGGCTTCCATTATAATTGGTACTCGTTAAGAAGGTCAAAATTAAGATAGCCAGTCGATTCCAACTTTCTTGTAAAGTAATTCGTCAAAGATCTTTTTAACTTAAGAATTACAATTGATAATCTTTTGAACTGGTTCATCTTTGTCCTCCAAAGAATCTGGCTTCATGAGTAGGTTGTGTAACCATTAAGCTTCACTATTATCAAGATATAGTGGGCAATTGAGTCAGTACATATATGTTCATGTGTTTCATTCCATCTCAGTGGACAATATTCATGTCATAGCGCTGAAGCTTGAGAGCCCATCTGGCTAGTCTTCCTGTCAGATCTTTCATGTTTTGCAGCCACTTTAAAGAGGCGTGATCTGTCACAACTGTAAAGTTTGTACCATACAATAAGGGCTATAAATGTTTCACATCAGTAGAACAGCTAAGCACTCTTTCTATGTGATGCTATAATTTCGCTCAGCTTTTGAAAAGCGTTTTTACTATAATTTGACAACAGGCGTTCAATGCTGTTCTCATCAAGTTGAGAAAAGATGGCGCTTACAGCTAAGTTGGAGGCATTAGTGAACAGGATGGATGGCTTTCCATAGTTTGGATGCTGCAAGGTCGGTCATCTCTTCAGAAAACTCTTCATTAACTCAAATTCAGTCTGTTGCTCTATTGCTCATACAAAAGGGGTATTTTTGGCAAGCAATTGGACAAGAGATTTAACGAGTTGAGCAAGGTTAGGGATAAATGATGGCAGTATCCCATCATTCTTGAGAATACCTCTATGTCTTAAAGGCTTTTTGGATCAAATATCTTGGAGATTACTTCAAAATTATTGTAAAAGGTTGAATTCCTTCTTACAATATGGTATGTCCTAGAAATTCCAATTCCTGCTGGAAAATGGTACACTTTAGAGGTTTTGGTTTGATATGATTCTCTCTCAATCATTAAAGCACTGACTTGAGATATTCTAGATGTTTGGTAAAGGTTTTGTAAAACATCAGTATTTCCTCTAGTTAAATGATCACACAGCTGAGTTTAAGACCTCACATGATGTGATCCATTGCCTGTTGGAATGAAGCGGGAGTGTTGCATAATCCTTGTGGGAGACAGGTATTTTGAAATAAACCTACCATGCATATCAACGCGCATTTCTCTTGGTCTTCTGGTGATAGATCCATCTGCCAATAACCGCTGGTGAGGTCCAGTGTGGAGAAGAAATTTGAGCCAGAGAGTCGGGCTAGGGAATTGCCAATCCATGGAATTAGATAGCTGTCCTTCTTAATGAGGCTTTTTATCTTCCAGTAATCCATTACTATTTAGTTACCACCACTTTTTTCTTCTTTATAAGTAACTTTGGGGAAGAATAAGGACTCTGGGAGGGCACACGTAAGCCAGCATCTAGAATTTCTTGAGCTCGGTCTTCATGTATTGCTTCTCTACCTTCAACTTCTTATATGGCTTTGATCTGTTAGGGGTTGAATCTCCTGCGTTGATACTATTTTTCCAGTCTTTCATATGGCTATAGTCGACATTTGACATGGAGTACACCTCATGATAATCTTCAAGTAGTTGATTCACTTTCTCAAGTTCCTCCTGATTAAACTTATGGGATATTTGGACTTGAGGGATAGCGCAAAATAAAATTGCCAGTGGGTAGGCCAAAGTCAAGGTGAGTACCAATAATTGTACCTTGTCAATTTCATCATTGGGAAGTACTTGACCTTTCCCAATTTCTTGATGCTTCTTGAATCGCATATTATTGTTGGTTAGGCTCCCAAGTAATAGCTCAATGGGCTGCTGATAGGATGGATCAAGCACATTTGGCAAAACTCTTAGTTCAAACCTACTTACTCCATTAACATTAGTAATGTGTAGCAGAAAGTTTGGGGTATAAGCAGAATTATGTTGGTGGAAACCACTCTTTGTTCTCACAGTTTAATTTTACCTCCTCGATGGCATAAAAAGGTATGCCCTCTGCTGCATCTACCGTGTTGGGTAGCTTTTTTGGTGTTTCTTCCAGAGGTAGGATATCACAAAGTTAAAGCATAAACAGGGTACTCGACCAGACAAGAGTAATTCTTCTTGCTAAAATCTTTATTATTCCAAGACAAGGGGAACTTCATAGTTGAGGAGTGATAAATATCCTTCATTTAGATAAATGACTCCTTCATATTTGATCATAAATTGCATCCCAATGATATTATCATATTGACTGTTGTCAAGGGCAATGGCGGGAGATGAAATAACTAATTTGGCACCTCGAATTGGCTGAGATGAGCATGCACCTATTGCCTGGGTGTTGTTTGGACCAGATGTAAAGTACTCTTGAGTGTATTCAAGGTCTGGGGTGTGCTTGTTCTTCTTGATGAGGCAGGATGTCACAACGTTGATAGGTGATCCCATATCCAAGATATCCATAACTTGGACCTTTTTAATTACCACTTCCACTTTGGTATAGGTTCCTCCAAACCTTCAGTGGAAGAACTAACACCTCCTTGATGCGGAACGTTGCATTGAGCTTTTGGGCAGTCTCAGGATACTTCTTCTTGCTTTACATCAGACTGTGGATGATCGGTATGGGACAGATAAACAGGGCAAGGTACTGATCAGCATTGCTGGATGTATCAATTATATGGAAGCACCCTATAACTTGACTGAGTTAAGCGCCTTTGGGAACATGAGCGTCTTTGATATTTTTAGAATTCAAATGGTCCTGAATGGCAATCTCATTGGGTGAACTTAAAAATTTAATAACATGTGTCATCATGGCCCCTTTCATAGTCGTCATTGGGTTTATTTTCAATGCAAGTGAGGTAAGTGGTATGCAATGGTTTGCTTTCAGGTACTTTGGGTTGGTCAGCTTTAGAGCTACCTGACCTTAAGCTGACCTTCCTTTTCCTTGCTCAGCAAAGGCAGGGTTCTTCATGAAACAAATATCCTCAGTATGGTTGTTCTTTTTACAGTAGTTGCATATTGGCTTTTCCTCCTACTTAGGATTTTCTACCTTCTCAGTATACACTTTGGGTTTCGTGGAGGCCTTTCAGGAGGTTTCTGGCTTGAGTATGATGACTACATCAAGCAAGGCTTCTTTAATTTCCAAAACGGAACTGAAACTTCATTTGACAGATGTGATGTGAATGGCGAGGTCAGGGTTACTATGTAAACCAGAAATTATGGTGGCTACATCATTGTTCAGAGTCTGAGTCTTTGAGATTTATAGCGATTATGCCTCTATATAAAAGTGGTCAGCAAATTTGGCAAGGTTTTAATTTTGGTGCACCGCAATTCTCATGAAGATTTATTTCTTCATACTCAGGCTCTGCTTTGACCTGAATTCCTTGATGAGTGCTTCCTTCATTCCTCTCCCAGTATGCAGGTAATCCATATGAGGCACCATAACCTCTTGATCCATACAGATCAAACAAGGTAAAATATGCTTAACCTTTTGATGATCAGTCGTACCTTCCATCACAGCTTCATAGACATAGAGGAAAGATGCAATACTCACATCACCAGATTAAACTAGTCCTTGAACGTAGGCTTGAAGGTATAGGCCTCCAATCTGGTAATGACATCTACTTTGGGAGCTTTAGATTTAGAAAATCCGTTTAAATTTCTCTGTTTAACTTGAAGTTCCAGTTAATATTTGGTCCATTAGAGCTTTAAGATGTTGCTCCATTTCCTCCGGGGTAAGTCTTGGCTTAACATCCATCAAATTGATTTTTCTTTCAAGAACAACTTTATCAATCTCCAAGTTCTTAATGCGGATGTCCAGATCATATATTTTTTGGCAGGTGGATGATATGTATGTTTGCAATAGCCTGTTCTCATCCTCTAATATTCCAAAGCAACGATTCAATTGCTCCTTTATCTCCTTGCATTTAGTGCTCTGAGAAGACTTGTCAGTATTGACTTTTAACTCTTCTTTGATAGTATTTCAATATTTCTCAGCTTCATCGAGACAATGATAGACTTGGTTAATGTCCTCCTGACTGGGGAATTTTCCTCTCGATTTTCTCTCCAGTTTGTTGAGTTTTTTGGTAATAGAAAGAGTAGTTGCCTGAGTCACATGGGTTGCTAGTATCAGGGATGCAGCTAATTTGGAGAAGATTGTACACATGGAGAGGGTTTGACAGTTCCCAGTTGATGGTACAGAATGCCAGAGGCTCAGCTACTCTGATGACTTTTAAGAGGGTTCCCTAAGGGTTAATTGAGGATAATCCTGTTAGAATAACATACCAAAGGCTCTACAACAAGTTAGATGACTGCAGTAAGGCAACCGTGGGTCTTACTGGGGCTACCCTCAAGGGTGGGAGAGGCAGGAAGGTCGACAATTTCTTTAAATATTAAAGCTGTTTGGTAATATTTAAGTATGGCAGATCGTTTTGTTAAATATCAAGAGATAAATCATGACCAAGATGTTGAAGTTTGCGCCCAAAGTGGGGCGGATCAATCTAAAAATAGGTAGTCAACGTCCTCCAGGGCGTGCGCGATGGATTGGCACTTATAATTTGGAAGTAGTCATCTACTATCTTGCAGAGGGCAGGGAGTGACGATGGATCTGCATATTGGAGTGTTTACCTGTTGATATCCAAAATCACTTTGTTCATGGCAGATTGCATCACTGGAGAATCTCAGTAAAAATCAGTGATGCAACGTGGAGGTGAATTTCATGAAAAATGGTTTGACACAAAATTGCTGGTTTTTATTAAAAATACTAGGATAAAAGCTAAATAATAAACCAGCAACCTACCCTAAGGAGGGTGGTGCCTATATAGTGGTGTGGTTAAAAGAAAGCATAGGATTTTCGATGACTAAGCCTATTTCTGGATGATCTAATTGTCATCCTAGGCCTTTTACAATCGAGTTGGGGGAAAGTACTAGAGGTCTCAGATGGCTTCATGGAAGATTTGGCTGTCTTTCCGGTGGATTGAGGAGAAATCAAGTGTGATACTGCCAAACTAGACTAAATTTCGCCAGATGGGTAACTCACTAACACCATTTCCAATGAGACCTGTCCGATCAATTTGGAAAATGTACGTATTTTTGTATTAAATTTTGGGATCTGCAGGTTTGCTCCGTGATCTAAACCATTAAATTAGCCCCAATCTGACTTTATATGCAGATTAATACTTATATATAGATTTGGAAGGGGTGGAACAATTTAATGGGTATTTTCAATAACCAGGTCACACTTGGGGTGGGCCTGAGGGTCATTCTGGAGGGACCTTAACTAAACACCTCTCTGCACACATTTTTTATCATTTTTACAAGATCAGAAGAGGAAATGGGGGCAGAGATGGAGGTTATTGAGGAGCCAGGGCAGTAACCACCGCTCATCTACTACATGAGCTAGGTCACTGATCCTAGAGAGGGGATCTAATGGGGGTTTGGCCCCTTCCTCCCCTGTGAGGGAATTGCTCTCTATACAGATGTAGGGGCTGGTCATCTGGACTTACAGTAGCTCCTGTTCTGCCTGGTTACTCGGAGTGATATTCTGTGACATAGATGAAGTCTTAGCAGTTTGATGGGCCTTCAGTTTATCAATTCGTCATAGGTCTTGTTCTATCTGTGCCTTAAGGATGAAGATTTGCTCTTCCTTCTGGTGACGGCTTGTAGAAGCTCAAGATGCCATTTTGCCATGAGCTTCACTATCCTTTCAATGGTGCTCTTCAGCAAAGGCTCAAGTAATTGCTTGGTGTTTTCATTTGAGTCCATGATGTTTTTTTCAAAGAAGCTTTACAACTTCCTCCACATACTTGATAACACTAGAATTAGTCCTCATTTAATTATGGAACTAAATAACGCAGGAACAGTGTTAGAAATTAACCAGATAGATCCCTTACATTAATATCAGAGTTATTGGTGTCATTTAGTTGAGCGTGATTGCCAGCTAATCGCCTAGTTTGATATTATTTAATGTTATAAAAATAATTGTTTAGGTTTGGCAGATTCTTAGTTTGGTGCCAACTCCAAAATCATGGGTGATTGTATAAATTTCTGGCAGAAAGCAGCTGTATTTTTAGCAACCATCATATGATGATTTTGCTAACTTGAATCTGAGTTCAGTGGAATCTTACCCCTGCACCAACTGCCATAAAAAACGATTGTGGGATTTTCCAACAGAAAGCTGAAGTATCATTATCGATTTGTTTAATTATTAATTAGCTGCCTAATTTAAAGTAATAGCCACTTATGCCAAGGATGCTCAAAGTATTTATTATAATAGTAATTTATATACAGCTGACTGGTGACTTGTGCCAAGGATGAGTTGACCTAATATTTAGCAAACAGGATGAGAGGATTAGAAGGGAATTGTTACCATGGATGACTAACAATTGGATGTAGCTCTGGCTTGATGGCCAATGGGTTGTGATTAGGTGCAGTAGCTTAGGATATAAATAGTTGTCATTCCCTTTCAATAAAAATCTCTCTTTTGACCAACTTGTTTTAGTTGTTAGTAGTCAGTCTGCTAAATTAGGAGAAGATGGGAATGGAGATCCCTGAAGTAGGTGCAGGGTGACGCACCTGGAGTGGCTGATGCTGCCAGCTCCCATACCTTCTCCCTATGAGAAACCAGCAAGAACCTGAACAATTGGCCACCAATGATAATGTGCTGACTGGCTATCAGCCCTGTGGGGTGCAGTGCAGGAGTGCCATAGCTGCCCAGGATGGGGGATGGACTCTCTGGGGCATGCCCAGATGGGTTGACAAAGGGTCAGGAGGTTGGGCAACGCAGGAGTGCCTTGGCCAATCAGGATAGGGGCAGGACTCGCCAGGGAACATCAAGGACCCTGAGGCTAAGGTGAAGTTATTGGTCTGCTGTGTTGGTGAATTGACGTGGACTTGAGGGGGTTGGTACGCCTAGGAATGTGAAACAGCAAGGGTCAGCCAGTCTCCATACTGGTTAGCCTGGCACACTAGCAGAGCTTACTGTTTGGAAAAGCGATTTTTTGGCAAACGGTTTATTTTACTCAAATGGTGAAAGTCCCTTATAATTTGAAATTCTAAATTATATACCTGCTCATAAGCCGTCCATAAGGCCTCTTGGGTACTTATATAATGGTGGAGTTCCTCAAAAGTGGACTTTTAGTAATTTCATGATATGATAGAGCGCAGGGTGTAAAAACGCATGTTATAGTGATATATATTGGCATTTTAATAACTCTCTGGGAGAGCACTATGAACACAGGTTTATGATAGTCTTGTCCGCGGAAGATGCCCTTTTGTAGTTTTTTCTTTCTACTTGGTAATGATTACACAAAGTAATATTTTGTTCCTTTATTAAAAATACAAGTAAGGCGACAAGATTTGGGGATCGCCATAGAATATTCTTAAACATCTAAAATGTGAAGAGGGGTAGACTTCTCATTTGATCATCTTCTTCATCATTTTTACTATGCACCCAGAGAGTGACACTATCAATCAGATTTTCTTCCATGGTGTGATAAATTAGTTGCAAGTATCATCAAGCATTGACTGAGTCTTTTTAATGAGCACCAGCCTGTAGGGCTTTCATTTTTAAGCTTAATAGTGCTATACCCAAGAAGCTGACAGTCAATACATGAGGCTGAGTAAGTTGCATGACAAGTATATTTTTTAATTTAAAAGAGTGCCAAGTCACCGCTTAGGTCCCATCAACTAGAGTATCTGTCCTATGGTAAGTATGGCAAAATGGAATTATTGAATACAAGTACCAAAGCGAGATATAAAATAATGATGTAGCTTTATGAAAGTATAAATTAGGGGTTTTTATATGCTGCAATTAACAATATAAACTTCAAAGGAAAAGGATTATTAATAATAATGGGGGTGACATCCAGAAGAGTAGCTTTTGGTCAGGTGATGCATTCCAGATGTCCTAATGACTTTGTATCATAAAATTGATAGGGCAAAAATGATGAGTTGAATACTCAAGTTGGATGAGACTTGGGGTCACTTATGTTGATCATTCAGCAGCTTCTTGATTCGTCCACTTTTTGGGTTAGTCTTAATATTCTTCCTTTATGCCACTTCTAGTAGTGATCGCCTGACCTACTGATGATCCATCATTTCATTTAGGTAAGAATTTACCTTAGGGTATCTTAGGCTCATGCTTCTCCTTTGGAATTTTCCTAGAGTCAATTTGAGCTATGCTTCCTGTCAAATTTCTCCAGGAAACTTATCAAGGTAATCCCTTTAACCCCCTTCTTAGTCTAGGCATTGATTTGGCTGAGGGCGTTAATTGGTTGATATTCTTCCCATCATGTCTGACATCAGGATTAATGGCAAAGAGCTCACTAGTTAACAAAAGAGCCAAGTTAATAATTTGTTATAATACTTGGACCTCTTCTCAACCTCTACCTACAATTTCATTAAGGTGAATGGCGTTTTGCATCACGTTGAAACTGGTGATGAGTCACCCATTCAGCCTTATCCCAACTTAAAAAGTAGTCAAAGAGGCTCATGTGGTTGTTGAGCTCAAGCAACTACTTGGAGCTTGGCTATTGGTGCCACCATGTAGCCCTTGGATCTCCCCTCTCTTGGTAGTTTGGAAGAAGGACGGCTTCATCATGTAGTGATAAACTATTGAAGATTTGACTCCATTACCAAGAAGGACAGTTACACATGCCCCAGATCAATGACTCTCTTTGATTTCTTGCTGGGTCACAGTATCTTTACGCCATAAATATCATTAACAGATACTGGAAATTAGAGCTAGCTTCTGAAGATTGGTCCAAATGCACGATCTTAGTTACAAAGGGGCTATATAAGCTAACAAGGATGCCCTAGGGCCTTTTCAATGTGCCTGCCACCTTTCAACGCGCCATGGACTTGATCCTAGGGGACTTGAAGTTATCCTGTGTCCTCGTGTACCTCGATGATATCACTGTCTTCTCATGAACCTTTAACTGCCACATGGAACATCTCCAAGAAGACTTTACCCAGCTTAGGAAGGCCTTAATAAAGCTTAAGCCTTTGAAGTGTTCTTTATTTCAATCCAAATTAGAGTGTCTTGGGCACAAGGTCTTGAAAGATGATATTCAGCCCATCTCAGATAAAATGACACCATTAATAAAATTTTACTCCGTCAGAGACTTAGGATATTCAAGTATTCCAGGACAAGAAGGCTATTATTGTCAATTCATCTCTTGGTTTGCCATCTTAGCTGCGCCCTAGTCACCTCCTACAGAAGAGTGTGCCTTTTGATTGGTGTCCTGAACAGGAGCAGGCATTCTATACGTTGCATACTAATCTTTGTACTAAGCCTATTTTAGTCATCCATGCTTAAATTGACCCTTTTTTCTATTTACTGACAATAGTGATGTCACTGTTGGGGCTATCCTAGCTCAGTATGATATATATCAGGTCGATCACCTGTAGCTTACTTCAGCAATACCCTGAGCAAGGCCAGACCAAATTATAGCATTACCAAGCATGAGTGCCTGTCTGCTTTATTGGAAATCAAGAATTTCCAGACCACCCTATTTGGCACCCTTTTGCCTTTATCACTGACCATTCCTCACTCCTATTGCTGCAGCAGATGAAGGACCCAGATATCCGGTTATAAAGATGATCCTAAGGCTGCAGAACTACGGTTTTATTATTTTCCATTGTGCAGGAGTGATTCATCAGAATGATAATGGTCTATCAAGGATGCCAGTACTTGATGCCCTGACCCCCAAAGAAGACTAGCTGTATGATCTAATTGGCTGGCCCAAGCGATGGGAGTTGGAGACTCCTGAGATCCAAGCTGAGCTCTTAAAAAATGACCTGTGACACTTTAATTAAAGAGGGAATTCTTTATAATAAAAATAATAAGAAATAACTCCTTTATATCCGTTCTTCTTCCTGAACAGGTGTTATCCTAGAATGGCATATGACTATGGGACATTGAGCAGTGAAAAAGACCCACAAAATGGCTGAAGAAATGATGCTACTGGGATAAGATAATTGAGACCGTCCAGGAAGTTCTAGAGGCATGTATGACTTGTCAATCCCAAAATTGGGCCAGCCCCCTATTATCAGCATGAAGTTGTGGCTCCTTCATGCCCCTTCAATGTCATTAGAATCTATGTAGTGGGCCCTCTTCCCACCGGGTTACTTGAGCATAATATCCTATTAGCTGTGAATCATTTAAGCAAATGGTCAAATAAATTTCTGTTCCCACTGCCACTGCAAAACCCATGGCTCAATTCCTTATTTGATCTGTTTTCACCAAGCATGGATGCCTTCAAACTCTACTTTTGGACAATAGGATAAATTTAACCTCGCTGGTAGTTCAAAAACTAACTTTTCTTAAACTAAAAGTTTCACTCCTTATGACCCTCAACCAATGGGGAGGTGGAATGTGCTAATGGAACCCTCATCTCTATTTTGCAGAAGATGGCTGCCTCTGACCCTATCCTCTGGAATCATTAATTACTCAGCGCTTTGATTGCTTATCAAAGAAAACAATTATCAAATTATCAAGATGGTTCCCTTTGAAGATCTTTATGAGCGTGCTCCCTGACTACCAAGTAGCATATAGCCCCTACAATACCCCTGTGCCTATGAAATCCAATTTGACCATGAGGGCCTTGGTCAATGAAATTTTCTGGCTTTAAGCCTTAGCCACGCAAGGCATTTCCACCACCACAGAAAAAAAGTCATCCTTATTTAATGTCAGCTGACTCTCTTTATCCATTTTTCAATTAGCTGACCTTGTTCTCTTTTATCACCATTGACCTGGAGGTTGACAGAACAAGCTTGACATTATTTAGTCCAGACCTTACATGGTCATTCATAAGGTGAATCTGAGTACTCCAATGCTATTGTCAATCAGGGGACAGTGATGAACTGAGTACATGGCCGATTCCTATCACTCTATACCACCCTCTGGCAGGATCTTTAGAAAGCCTTGTCAGGATTCAAGATGATAAGCGAGTGAAATCCTCACTCCCAAACCAAGCCCCAATAAGTTAAATCTCGAGCCATCACAAATTAAACCTGTCCATGAAGGCACTGATGAAAGCTTCATTCAGGAAGCATCACATGCACGGGAAGAAATAAAGATTTTTTAGGAATTTCACCTCCACTTCCAGAACCTTGAAAGGTGAAACTTGCCACCATTACATTCATGAGGATGATGCAGAACAATGAGGGTGTTGACAAGGCAGTTGATCTGAGAGTCTGTGAAAGATCCTAAATGTACAGGGCCATGCTGGCCCCCTAGGCACCGCATCCCCACACATCCTACAAATATCAACACTTTTTAGCTCAATAAAATAGTCTATTTATGCCCTATTTTTTCATCTTCATTGATCTCTCTAATAGATTACATCTTCAGCCCATTTGTAACCTCAGCTACAGTTAAAAGAACTGTTACGCCAAGATATACTTTCAGGGAAGTGAGGAGGGGGATGGAGAATATCTGTGACAACTGAGTGAGCACATATTCTCAAGAGCGCTGGGAACTTTGCACAAGATTGTGGCTTGTAAATTGTGGGTGGGGTCTTTTGCAATTCACTCTGGCAATATTTGCCGGTATGTAAGGGCGCCAGCATCTTAGCATCATCCTTAGTATTTTGTTGTTTGAGAAAAGATTTGATTGGGCATTCAAATAGTTTTTCCAGATCAAATGCAATATTTTAGCCCCTTTTAGGGATCTGAATTAGATTAGCTAGTCCTCATGAGGATTTCTCCACATAAACTTTTGATTTTCTTCAAATATAATTTGACAGATTCAAAAACAATAGCGAAAACAGATTTTTTGCTGGTTCCAGATGGGGTAAAGCTTTTTTAGGGAGCGACAGACACAGCATTTGTTTAGTGTTTGCCCTAAGTCTGCTATCTTTATTAGTGGTAATGTGCAGGACCCCTTCCCTTTTCCTTGATAAGAAGAGATATAGTTCTCTGTATAATTTAGTGTCCATGGTAAGAAAACTTACAGAACCACGGGATTTGGGTTTAGCCTTGGGTTTGGGTTCCATTTTAGGCTTAGGTTTTGGGGTGGGGGAAGTAACTATGGCAATGGCTTAATATGGCAGAGGTATGACCTGCTCAGGGGAAATTACCATGACTAATTCAGATTCTGTATCTATAGTGGGTCCCATCAGGGGATTTCAGCTCAAGTTATCTGGTAAAATATGAGAGGCCTTTTTGACAAACTCAACCTTGAAATTGAAGTTCAAAAGGTTGCGATGAGCCCTGGTCTGACTGTGAGACAACTTCTGAAGTTTGCAATAAAAGGTAAGCAACTTGTGGTCCATGTGCACCACCAATGTATGCTTGTTTTCCTGTAGCAGGTAACGCCAGTGCATCAAGGACCACAAAACTGCATCCAGCTATTTATCACAGATGTCCTAAGCGCTCCATGACTTTAAGCTTCTTAGAAAAGCAAGCCACTAGATGTTCCCTTTCCTCATGTTCTTGCAGAAAGACATCCTCAACTGCAGTTTAATAGGCATTGCACGCCACAATAAAAGACTTATTCCCATCTGCATGACGCAGCACTGGAGAGGTGGTAAAAACTTTCCTTATTGCTTCAAGTGCATGTTAGCATGCAGGAGCTCAACGTAATGGGCGTTCTTATCTGTAAGGGGTGAAGGTGCGTAGTAAATCTAAAATGGTGTTTGAGAATTTCTTAAAAAACGTTACAGATCCTAGGAAACCGTGCAGTTTCTTCTATGTTACCAGATGGTCCAGGAGCAGATAGCTTCCAATTTGGAAGGCGCGATGGCATATTCATCTTTTAGGATCAGGTTACTTATGAATTTAACTTCTTCCTTATAGATCTCACATTTGTAGGGTTTAGTAATCACCCCTGCTTTTTGGATTGCAGCCGCCACAGGCATAAAATCCTTGGCATGCTTATCTGCATTGTGGAAGTGGATAAAGAAGTCATACATATAGGCAATGGCACAGAAGAACGTAATACCCACAAAGTGCCATCAATGATGCGCTTAAAGACAGCTGACGCGAATTTCAAACCAAAAAGGCATAAAATTGAACTGGTAGATTCCATACCTGGTGAAGATTGCTGTCAGCCATTCCTAGCCAGAATTTTCATACACCTGGTGGAATGCATTCAGCAGATCAATTTTAAAGAAAATCTTTGACTTTAAGATAAGCTGTGAAATTCGCCGCTTCCAGGAATCAAGGGTATGGATCAGGGACGTCACATTGTTCAAGTGTTCATAATTCAAGCATGATCTTAGAGTACCTTTTGGATTCTGTGTGCATGCTACCGATAAAGATACAGATGATGCTTTCTGGCAATTCACCCCTTCTTTACCATATCATAATCCTTGTCTTGAACACCTTATCTTCCTCAGACGTGTAGGGTTAAAGGGGGCAGTAGATTTTAATCAAATCAAAAATGTTAACTGGAAACATAGGTCAAGTTCTGAGTGGCTTGGTAGCTTATTAGCACTGTCCGCATCAAAGACTGACTTGAATAGCGCGAGTATAAGAAACAAGGCGGGCAGCTCAGGCACTATATTCATAGAAAAGTGTTCCAAAGTTGCTGCTATTGAATTTCCTGTTGCCAAGGTGGGAAGAAGGGGTATTTCACCTAATTGAGCATTGAGGTAAAGGCTATATATTCCGCTCCAAGTCAAGACTTATAAGCTGGATGCACCACCAATTTACCTCCCAAGATTACTGGGTATAGTAACTCTGGTATTGCCACTAAGTGTGCTATAAAATTCATATTTGTGGGCCACAAAAGCAGGGGTTTACAAATAGTGAGTGTGAGCATAGAGATCATAAATGCCCAAAGACTGAGGAACCTGAGGTGACTTTAAGATCCAACGCTTGCACCACATTAAGGTCAGTGTAATTTCCTGTGGCCCCATTATTCACTAAGGTAGTTACTGATACCATAAGTTTTCTGTCTAAAGTATGAATGAGAAACAATAAGTAAGCCTAATCAAGCTTATTTAACTCATTATGAGAGCAGAGGTTTGAATTAGATATCCTAGCCTGGGAGTCTTTGTAGGGATTGGTGTATCTGTTGACAAACTGAGTGAGCATAGTTGCTGCCCAAGAATAATAGAAAAGGTGCATAGCCAGGATCATCAGGGTCTGATAAGGGCTACACTTATTTTAAAAGATCCTCTTAAACGTTGTCCACACGACTCTTCTCTTTTACCTGATGGAAAAATGAGATGTGAGAGGAAGTAATAACTGTATCTGCAGGGTCTATGGGCATTGCCACCATACCCAAACGAGCTTTTGTAATATTATAAATTGTGGGAGATTTCTCAATGTGAGATGATCCAATTGGCCATTATACCCTCTTCAGGCCCCTTAAAATGGGGGGAGATTAGGCCTCAGTGCGGTATCCTAATCCATGGTGTGAGTGTTTGACTCCCTACTCTTGTACTATTTACATTTATTGCTCTGATAGAGGCAATTGGTGCAACATTCATGAGTGCAGGTTCAACCCCTACTTAGAGGAATTCACCAATATTCTAATTGGTTTCCCCTGTTTTCAGCTTTCAACACTGGCTTTATCCTAACGTAAGCAAACTAGGGAGAGCCTCAAACCCTGGCCGCTTACAGCTAAATGAGAGAGACAAAGAGATTGTGTGTTGTGTCACACAAGCTAGCAAGTTATGATGTATGTCATTAAAAGAGTATTCCATAGGCAACAGGTAAGTAGTACTCTTAAGTGGGAAGAAAACTTTGGTTAGTTGTATAGCTGGTAAGGAGATTTTGAAGCAGCAACTTCACCGCTGTATTAAGTGGTTGGGTTATAATGTTAAGAACCCAGCGTGCTATGAAAACCCCCGTCTTTCTTTGTTGGTATGCTAGAACCCATAAGAGAAGCCACAGTCCTCAAGGCACCTCTGGTTTTAAGGGGGTGTAAAGAGGCGCGCTCAAATAGAAGCTGGAAAGCAATATTGGGAAAAGTTCCTCATCTACTGTTAATGATATAAGAATAAAAAAGAAGGTTCCAAAGAAATATTTATTCTTAAAACAAAATCATAATATAAAGAATAACCCAACACCCTACCATTAGCTGGGCGCTGGGTCTTATGTTTTGCTGAGAGGAGAGCTGCTTAGCTAAACCATGATAGTTAGTAATTATTTTTCAATTTAAGATCCGTTAATTAACAGTTTATAACACCAATTTTTCTCAATATTATCAGTTAACATTTACAAGCAATTTTTGAGTAGAGTTTCCAAAATTTTAATACCCAAATTCACTTTTTAAAATTTTGAAGGGGGTGTCAATTTTAATCCCTGTTTTTGGCCTTTTCTTTACATATTTTTTCTTGAATATTACTTAGTAGCTGAAATTTTCCCTTACAGGTTGTTTTATGATTATACTGCCTGTTGGGTGGAGAGGCATGGGCCCCTTGTTGTAGAGGTCTTTGATATTTCCTAAATATACACAAAGTTATTTGACTTTATTTAAAATAGAATCTGCTAATTTTGAGACTTAAGTAAGTTTGGGATGGGGGTAGATGGTGGAAAGGCGTGTAGAAAACAGGAAGTAGAAGAGGCCACTCATCTCTCATCCAGAGTATGCCCTAAATAAGAGATCTGGTTGAGGAGCAGGGCCTTGGGGTTTAACCCTTTTTAATCTAAAAGGATGCACACCCCTGTCCAGCCTGATGGCTGGAATTTGAGGCCTTACAGTAGCTTCAACTTCAGGTATGAGTTTGTAAAGGTGCCTGAATGTTCTACAAGATCCGTTGAGTTTTAATTACTTTTTGAGTCTAATGGAAAAAGAAACACAGGAGCTAACCACTATGATCCCTCCTGCCCAGACCTTAGCCATTGCTCCTACAAAATCTGTGGCAGACTAGGCCCCAGATGCGCCTTTGGTATTTTTGGTACTGGATGGAAAGACATCCTACTTGGAAAGGCTAAAGTTTTTTAATCAATTGGTACTGCCATCCTATAAGAGGATCCATTATTGCTGAAGGAAGGGATGATTTTGTTCAAGAATAGAGTTCAAGTTTCTCCCCAACTTTGAGATGATAATATCTGTTCACATCATGATCTTTAGTGGTGGGACACCCAGGTAATAAAAGATGTCTAAATATGGTGAAGCAGTCATTTAGCTGGTCAAATATCTCTAAGGATAATCTGGCTTAGATCACAAATTGCGTGATGAGTGCTTAGACAAACTCCTGATAGGACAAGTATGAAATTCTCTCCGTCTGCTGCAGAAGGCAGAAGGACCGTGGACCTCTATATCAGTTGACTATATTGTTGAGCTTCCCAATTTCAATGAGTTCAATGCAATTATGGTTGTGGTAAACCAATTTCAAGTTTTCTCTGTTTATCCCTTGTCAAACAGCAATCTCCTCAGAGAAAATAGCCAGGCACTTCATTCACCATGGTTTTTGCATGTTCCGCTTATCACGGAGTTGAATAATCAGGGCCCCAGTTTACCACTCATTTTTTGGACCTCACTTATAGGCATCCTGAATATCAAGCCCTGCCACTCCACGCGTACCAACCCAGTTTAACAGGCAGATGGAGAGGGTCAATAAGATCCTTATGCAATATCTTTGCTGCTATGCCTCTGCAGCTCAAATTACTGTTTGCTAATCTTCCCTTGGAGCAGTTTGCTACAATAATGCTACCCTCTCATCCATTGGCTTTTCCCATATGAAGCCACCTTAGAGTACAACCTCTCATTTCAAGTTTACCCATGCCTTCACCTGGAAGTGCCTGCCACAGAACATATTAAGCAAAAATGTAGTACTCAATCCCAAGTTTGGGAACGCTTGAAAAAGGCAATAAGTGACTACAAGCAGTTTGAAGATTGAAAAAGCTTTTCTGCTCACAAGCTCAAGTTGAGTCCCTTAGTCATGTTAAATATGCAGTACCCAAATATGAAGTTTCCTTTAGGAAGTTTGCTAGTATACACTCTGTACCCCATGTGGTGGAGGAAGATTTGGAGAATGGTGCTTTTCAATTAATCTCCCAGATCATTGATTACAGCACATCATCTTCCACATTTCTCAGTTGTCCCCTTTTAAGGAGATGGAACTGCTGTGCCAGAGCCAATTTTGTTAGAGGATTTAGAGGGGGCTGAGGTGGAAGCTATTTTGGTCTTATAGAAGTATCAGTGTTTGGCGTAGTACTTGGTTGTCTGGAAGAAATTATTTTATTTTAAGAACAGATTGGTAAGTGCCAGAGATTGTGCCCATTGCCGATATTTGGTATAGCCTTTCACATATCATAATCCAAAATATATCATCCTACCCCAGAAGGTTACCCCACTCCTGTCATCAAAGTTCATAGGGAACATATGAGCTTTTCTCTTGCGCAAGTCCTGGTGCTTGGTGCTCCCCTTTCCAAAGAAGGAAGGATAGTAAGTCCTGGGGAGCACCCACTGCAACTCTACTGGAAGGAGTAGTCTTCAAAACCAAAAAGGGGCAAAAAGGCTGCTCACCCCCTCACTAACCAAGATTATCTGCCCATGTTGTGGATAAGAGGTGGGTGACAGCCTACCCCCTGAAGGTTTTCCTTTACCCCTCTTCCTGCCACCAAGGAATTGGTGGAGAGGATCCAGGGGATGTGATATGAGGTCCTGGTGGCCAGAAGCCATTGCCAACAGGAAGGTTGCAGCTTAACACCTTTCCAGAAAGCATTATCCTCATATTTTCAGGTTTGTTAATAGACGTAAATTGATATTAAACAAAACTGAAACGTCCAAATTGAACTCAGACTCAAAGTTTCCCGACCAACTTCCCTATTTGCCGCCAGTGAAGATGAGTGGTCCTCAATAGGGTTGAGCATGCCAAACCCATTTGATTTTTATGTGATCTCCCTATCTTCCCATACTGTGGGTGCAACCTGCAACCCATTAAAAAATCATCACCACCATGTTAAATGAAATTGTTCCCCAAAAATTGTAAATTTTTGATACCAATCTTTTTGATCAGGTTGGATCTTTCATGACATCAAAACGCTAAAGTATGTTTATCCAACAAAATTTGGTGCAAAATGCTTCCTAGACGTTTATGCAACTCCTCCTTTCCCATACCATATGGCTCTTAAGACAGCAAACCCCAACAGGGTCTGCTGTCAGTCAATTCTTCTAAATTTATTTTTTCAATAGATAAATGCAATCAAAAACCATATACTTTTAAGTTATTTTAATTGCAAGTAAGCTGCAATACTCGCTAAGTTGTCATGTCCCTCGGTCTACACAATGATTGGACCATAGTAAAATTAAAACCAAGCTGCTTTTTCTGCTTTAGTGGAGGTAACGGTATGGGGCCCACTTGGATTTATATCCCATTTTGGATGCCTTACAGCATTCTGATTTTACCTTGATTTGTGAGGTTCTTCCTTCCCAAGTTTGATAGGTTCCAAGGAAATTCCTCAAGTTTTCCTCTCCTGTTCTCAGAAATACTCTTACCATGCAGTCTGCTCCAGGAAAAACTTCTTATCTTGGATTTTCTGTGGCGACTGCCACCACCATATGGCTACATGTGAGGATTTTAGTAATATTTGTGAAGAATTGTCATCACTCAGTTCTTCCCAGCTCCAATATCTAAAGTTTTGTAACAGCTTTAATTTTGACTTTTGGACTGTATTTTGGTTTTCTACTCATACAGACAGGCAGGCCAGACTTAGATTTATAAGTTGTAGCATGACACCATCTAGGCTATTTTTGTACAACTAAAGAAATTTTGTTATAAATCTCTCACTAGGAGTGGATTTGGACTTGATGTAGGAAAAAAATGGCAACTTCTTCTGGTTCAATCTAGCATTTTAGTTGTACTACCATTGCTGGTATATTGATACTGATAATGCGTCCTCCCAATGATAGGTAGTTGTTAGAATGGGCAGACGTCACACTTGCATGGTGTCCACGTCCTGCTTCAAGCAATTTACCTGATCATTGTGGCTAACCAGCTTGGTAAAAATATAAGTTTAAACTTTGTACAGTTTTGTTGTCTTCATTCTTCAAGAACTCTAACTCATTTTTTCTTTGAGTTATATAGATCCCAGTTCTTTTTTGCGCTGGTGACAATCTGATTCTTCTTAGCTCAATAATCATGGTATCTATAAAATCTTAAATTCATTGATAATTTTAGTACGTGCTAAATAGAGTCAAATATTTTGTAAGTTCTTCATGGTACACTTCCATGATATCATCATAGAACTCTCTGCAATTGCTCATTGTTGTCCCATGTGTGAGCACAAGTTATTGCAAAAGCATCTTGCTCGCTCATGGTGTGTTGATGTTTTGGGTTGAACCACTGACAATAAAATATATGTTTTTACATTTTGTGCCACTAGGCAATTTGGAGGGTCTTATTATTGAATACATATGATTTTTCTAATGGCTCTGAGCTTTTCCAACTGTGTTGAAGCCTTGGAATTGTACATTATAGGGCCTTTTTGGAACACACTGGAGCTCTTTAAACTTCTTCAGAAACAGAAAAGCTAATTCCAAACCTTATAACATACTGACTATATTTGGCGTTATTAGCACCAAATAAAAATGAAAATAGTAAAGACAGATTCTGTGAAAGCTGTCACTTTATTATGAACATAAAAAGTATATAAATTATTTATAAACTTAGGTTAAAGTAAAACTTGGTTTATATCAAATCAAGTTTTTTTTAAAAATACATTTATATTTTCTTAATTTTAGGTCTGGTGAACCCATTTCTTGGTCCTAAGAGATCTTCTGGGTTTGTTTTAAAATTTTAAGGAGCTTTGGACTTCTTGTAATTGTGTGCCTGCTGCTCTATATGATCCTGGTGTTCTCATGACCCTTGCTGTAACTATGAGTTTCCCAAGGCCTTTCTCACCATTTGAAAAATTGAAAACTTAAGCCAAAAGAGAGTTTATTTACCATCTAGTGAAATATATAAGAATTGAAATCACAGAATTTATGACTGGAATATAACTAAAGCAGAAAACTCAGACTATGCCAAGTTTAGGTGCTTTGAGAATATTGCATGCAAAGCAATAATAAACACAAAATAAACCTCAATAGGCAAGGTGTGGTAAACGTTCATATGCTGCCATCATATGTCACCTGGCAGGCTTCACAAAGCTATGCTTAAACAGTGCATACAACCCTGGCTCTAAAATGGGCCAAGATATGGCAGGTGATCATACCATGCCTGCCTTGGATTATCTGTACCTACCATGCTAAATGAGCTAATACCCTTGCAATAACCTATGGTCCCAAATGAGATGGTAACAAAAACCTACTAGTCCTAGTTGCTCCAGTTTATACTTTGTCACAAAATTGACCCTGGGCTCCACTAGTATGCCAGGTCAACCAGTATGAAGACTGGTGGCCCTTTGCTATTTCGCCTTCATTGGCATACCAACCCCTATAAGTCCTGCGTCCAACCTACTGACTAACCACCAATGGCTTCGCCTTTAGCCCCAGGCATTCTCAGCGTGTGCCCTGTCAAGTCCTGCCCCTTTCTGGGTGGCTCAGGCAATCCCATGCTGCCCCACCCTTGCAACCCTTCACCAACCCATCTGGGTATGCCCTGGAAAGTCCATCCCCTTCTTGGGCGGCTATGGCACCTCCCACGCTGCACCCTGCTAGGGTTGGCGACCTTGCAGCTCATCTGCTGGTAGCCAGCTGGCCAGGTTCCCACCAGTTCCTAATAGAGAGGAGGCATGGGAGCTGGAAGCACCGGCCACTCCAGGCGTGATCACCCATGCCTATTGGGGATCTTCTATCCCACCTTTCCCACTCTAGTTGCACCAAGTTACTTCAAAAAAACAGGAAAGATGGCAAATGAGAGATGTTTATTTAGAGGGAATGAATGACTACCTGTACTACTTTCAGGGCTACTGCACCCAAGTGCTCTTTGGCCAATCATCTGCTGGAAATTCTATCAGCCTCTTGATCCTAAAGCTCTATCAGAGCATAAACTCTTCATTCATACTTCATAGTGATTCCCTCTTAGATCTGCTCATCTGATCATCAAATATTAAATTAGGTCAATCCATCCTCAGCATAAGTTGCTGGTTGATCATATATAAACTTATAAGTAAATAGGAATTTGAGCATCCTTGGCATCAGTCACCGGTGCTCCAAATTAGTCAGCAAAACCATTTCAGATGAGTTGTAACAGATTTATCAGCTTTCTGCTGGAAACTCCCACAACAATCTTTGGATGGCATTTTGGCAGCAAACGCAGCTCCTGCCAAACCTAAACTTGATTAAACATATAACATTAAATAGTATCAAACTAGGCAATTAGCTGGCAATTATGCCTGACTAACTGAAACCCCTAATTTGGATACTATTGGAAGGATTCATCTGGTTAAAATCCTGACATACTGTCATGGCATCTTGATCATGATGCACAAACAACCTCACAGTGTTCCAGAACTTTGTTTTTTCCTCCTTATACCAACCACAAAAACTGATAAATTTAATTAAATAAATTTATAAATACAACTACTAAGTGGGGGTTCAGACATGTGAAATAGGCTTTTATTTTTTAAGAAATAGATGTATTTCAGGTGAGGAAATTGGAAACAGACTCTCAACTGATAAATAGTAGCCCAGTAAGAGCTACACAAATTATTAATTATGTAGGCATCAAAAGCCCAATGAATGCTGGTGTTGAGCAAACACTGGCTATGATCAGAAGCCTAAATCTTAGTAATTTTTCAAGAAAAATTATATAAATTTTACTTAAAAATCTAAATTACAATGACTCAACAAACAAGTCATGTTAAAGAAATGGGATTGTGACCATCATCATAATAGATTTCCTAAGTCCATACCTTAGAAAATCCATGTATGAGCCAATTGTTACACTTGTAACTATTGCAGCTGCTTGAGTACTTTAGTAGTCTTGATAAATAGAGCTTGAAAAATTATTTTAGTTCTATTTTGGTAATACTGGTATCATTCAGCTTTGCAAAAACGGTGAATATTCTTTGGACAGTTTTTATTATATTACCTGTCATTGTCATTTAAACCCAAGGGTATATAAGGTTATTCTCTGAGATGTCATCTGCAACGTTGTGCACATAGTCATCTAGACCTACTATATTTGCAAGTCCTCTGACATCATGCTGACTAGATAGTAGACTATTTTGGCAGTCAGGAGGTATATTAGAGCCTTGGTCATTATTATAAGGCTCTTAAAAGTCTATAAAAAAGGCTTTAGATTTTATAAGGCGTTTTGATCATTGGCTGTGTTTATTTAAGATTGATCTTTATTCTTATCAGCTAGATCATTAGTACCAATGTTGTTATTATTGAATTAATGGTTTTCAGGAGGGTTTCTTCCATAGGTTAAGATAATAACCCCTATAGTTAGGCATTTCTCAACCATTATCCATAATATCTTATTAGAGAAGTCACCAACTGAGTATATGAGGTATTAGTTAGTGAAGTCTATAGTGGAAGTTGAGATAGCTATATACTATCCTGTAGAGTTCTTAAATATCTCAATCTAATAGAAGTAACACATCATATCCTCTAACTTAAGGTTAGAGCTCCAATATGCTATTGAATACCCTTAAATCTTCAAATCTAAGTGATGGAACTAGGCTGCGGGTGAAGGCTCCATCCAGGAATATTATTGAAGCCAAATATTAACAGATACTAGCCTGGGAGGGTCCATCTTCATCCTCACATTCCTCTGATCTCACCAAACTATCACTTTATATTCAAATGTCTGCAGTTCCCAGTTAAGGTATGATACACTATGACATCATTAAAGAACAGGGGCAGAGTTTGAAAGTGGTTAGCTTGGATCTAAGAAATGAGGGACTTTGCATGGTCAGTTATATGCAGCATGCTCCAGAGTCAGCTCCCCTGACAAACTGTTATCTTCTATCCTGAAAGCAAAACCAGAAATATAGTTTACAGGGAAGTTATCAGTAATTAATTGGAGGGGAAATACCTAACAGTCACCAGAAAAGCAATTCAGTTGCTTGGCTACATACATCTAAATACTAGGGGTGGAGATGGGAACAAAAAGCTTTGGTTCAATTAACTGACCGTTGTTAGACCTACAGCACAACTATCTATATCTATTACAGAAAAATATTTTTTACTTCTTGGCACACTCAATATTACCAACTCATTTGCTACACTTCCAATTTCTATATAAATGCTTTTTGTTTTTGAAAATTTTAAACATCTTATGTATCCTATTCGCTTTTTATTTTTTTGAAATGATATACCAAAGCGTGAGTATCTAGATGCTTGTTATAGGATAAATTTAGGGCCACGCTAGGTATTGGAGCTGCCTATAATGATAGCATACAAACAATAAAACAAATGGAAGGTCAACTGGTGAATTTCAAGCTTTTAAGTTTGAGAGAAGAACTGACAATCCAACTAGTGAACTCAAGGTTCTTTTTGGAGACTTTTGCCGAAATAAGCTTTGGAAAATGGATCCCAAGTGGAAGGTCGTACCCTACCGGAAGTTGAATCCGAGCACAGGGAAGCTCTAAAAATTCGAGGCCTGAGACTGAAACTAACCATTGGATTAGAAGAGAGCCAAAGTCAGCGTACGATACAATTTCAACATATGCGATGGTGTTGGTGGGGGCTGCGAAATCAAAGGCAGCGTCATACAATTTTCCTGAAAAGCAGACGTGCTTTAAATGAACTAGACTTGATAACAGATTATAAAGGCTGTTGGTGGATTCCTCCGTTTTAAAGTCCAAGCGCAGGCTAGTAATTGATTTTAAGTTATATACTTGTTCAATCGGAAGATAAAAGTTGACTTCAGCAGACAAAGTTGTGAGGTGATGACCATGGGTGATCAAAGATAAAATTGGGCTGGCCAGCAGGAATGGGCCATGAACTTTAAAAGAGAGATTTTTCAGTTGAGGCAAGTTGAATGGTTTTCCAAAATAATGAAAAAGCTGTTTGTCACAAGCGAAACCGCGGGAAGAGATGTATAGCGCCTCCAACTTTTCAAACCTCGGAACATGGTCACGAAGCGCACCAGTTCGTATAATAAACCCACTGATATGAAGGTGAGTTAAGTTTGGAAAAATTTTCTGAAGATCACTCACAATATTTAGATTAAAATTATTATCGGTTGAGAGCAAAAGTCGCCTAAGTTTGGGAGAAGCAAAGCTTTTTATGAACCCGAGACCGATTACTGTTTGTTTTAATGAATCAAACTGAAGGTTCAACTCTTCTAAGTTTGACAAAAATGGTGAGGGGCATTCCGGCCACTTCTTGAGAGTAAATTTTATAGAAATCGATATTTTTGACAGCAAAGGGGCCAATTTTAGGGCGAAAGCAACAATTTGAACAAATCAGACTGTTCAAGAATAGTAATGAAGTCGATACTCTCTAAATTAGGACAATGAACTAAAAAGAGTAGAAGCTCGAAGTAGCTTAAGTTTACTTGCAAGTGCCTGATGTTGATTCCGTATTTGGCAAGGCAAGAAAAATGCTTTGATTTGGTCGAGACAATCTGTGATTAACTTATTATTAAATGACTGCCAGATGATAGGTATGAGTAGCTTTCTGAAAAGACGTGAAGTATGTTGAAAATACAACCATTCCTTATTACTTAACAGCAGTAAGACCTCTTCAATAAACGAGTCTGGTAAGTCTTTAAAGCAAACTTTTTTCATGAGTTAATTATACAGGATACAACCTATATAAAACGATCAACAATTGGTAAAACTAAAAACTACAATTTGATATATATAAGTAATAATGCAAAGCCAGACAAGTAAGAACTTAAATTTAACTTAAAAACAAATTATAGACTATATTTATAAATAGCAATAACTTATAAAAATTTAATAGCTAAAAGTCACTTTTTTGGAATGATTGGTCCTAACCTGCGGAAAAATCAATAAAGGTTCTAAAAGCCTTCACGTATAAAAACCTGTCAACAAACCAGTTTATGACAAGAGTATGGCAAGACCTTTAAGCAATAATTTAGGCTATTTAATAAAGATTTAAAAACAATATATCAATGACGGTACAGCAGCTATAAATTTAAACTATACAATTTATAAGCAATAAAGCAAGAGAAATAGGAACACAATCAAATAAGGTGGTTTACGCCGCTAAATTCGAAACTAACCCAGAGAAAATTAATTATGCATTAAATCTGCTGGGAGTAAACCTCATCTTGTCTAGAATTTTAGCTGTCAACTTTGCCCTAGTTTGGGTGAAGCCTCGACTCTAGGTTTCCGAATTACATCGATTTTGATTATTAACCGACTTTGAAAAAGGAGAAGGTTCTCAATTCGACCTGTATGTGTTTTTCTCTTTTTTTTTCTGTTCGCGCATGACTCTGAAAATAACGGACCGATTTGGATGATCATCTCCAGAAATAAGAGGATGCTCCAACTTAGGTCCCATTTTACTTTTGTATTAGGCGAGTATCTGCCCATTAATTTAGTAAATATATCAAAATGGGCTCGGAAGCGATGGATACTTGTGGGACTAATACAACTCCGGACTAACTTTTTTCCGGCTTCGGTGAAGCGATAGCTTCGAAGCACATTTGATATGTCCTATGGCTGGGGGGTATATTCAAAATTCAGTCAGTATGAGCTCATAGAGGGACGAGCTTAAATCATTATAGATGTCTATCGTTTTTGCATAATTTGACCAATAAACTCATTTAAATCTGATAAAATGAATTATTTTAGATAGCGATCAATAAATTTACATAGATTGTCTAATAAAAGCAACCAAATCTAATAAAATGAATTACTGTAGATGGCGATCAGTAAATTCAGCATACGTTGACCAATAAAATCATCTAAATTTAAAAAATGAGTATTGTGGATGGTGATCTGTAAATTTAGTATAATTTGACCAATAAAATCAACTAAGTTTATAAAATGAGTTATTAGTATATTTGTTTATAAGATACTATATATAAAATATATACAATGAGCTTTATTTTAAGAGAAATAGTAAGGGGTCAAAAAGGATATATAAAGATAGTAATATTTAATAAAAAGTAGGAAAAAGAGCCACTTTTAAAAATGCACTAATTTTTTGAGAGGAAGAGAAGGGGTAAAGTTTTTTGGGAAAAAGAACCTTCTCAAAAAAATTTTGGGAAAAAAAAACCTCCTTTGAAAAAAAAGCTCTAAAAATTATAAAATAATTGAGAAATTAAGCCTACTCAATAAAACCCTTTTTGAAGTTGGTGCCATATTTTAGCTAACTTATAATAGATATTTATAATTTATATACTCAGTATTACATATTCTAAGTTGCTTATAGTTTACATTTAAACCTAATCCAGACATAAGATATAGATTGTATTTGTGAGCAGAATTCTATAATTCAGTTTAAAATATGGCGCCAGCTTAAAAAGGGTTTTGATGAGTAGGCTTAATTTCTCAATTATTTTATAATTTTTAGAGCTTTTTTTAAAGGAGGTTCTTTTTTCCCCAAAAAATTTTTTACTTCAGTTTCAACATTTTGCATTTCAATTTCAACATTTTGCATTTTAATTTCAATATTTTATACTTCAACTTCAACATTTTATACTTTAATCTCACACAATTTTTAATGATATTTTTAATTTTATTATACCTGCTGAAATAGTGCAAGCATTAATTCACACTCTTTTTTTATATTTCAAAAATACTTGTATATTCCTTAATCACATTACAATCTGCCAAAAGAAAATACTGATGCAAGGAAACCAATGAATCTGTAGTTAGAACTAGATATATTGCAATCACTAAAACTAAAAATATCAAAATTGAGTTACAAAATATTGAATTTCAAATTTAAAATATTGAAGTTGAAGTGTAAAATATTGAAATTGACACATAGTTTTGAAATTGAAACAAAAAATGGTAAAATTGAAGTATAATATTGAAATTGAAATTGAAATAAAAAATATGAAATGTTGAAATTGAAGTATAAAATGTTGGAATTGATTTGTAAATGTTAAAATCAAAATGCAAAATGTTGAAATTGAAATGCAAATTGTTGAAATAAAAGTGCAAAATGTTGAAATTGAAGTAAAAAAGGTATATATATAAATTTAAATTTTATTTGAGGTGGGCCAACCTGGGGACAATGCCACTCTAATGAAGGATGAAAGGGATTCTATTTATGGGAAAGGAGGATAAAGACCAGAAAACCTCCATGCATGGCATATGATAGGCCAGAAACTCCATGGAACGCCTTGCTATTTACTTATCTTGGTTTGAGGCATTGGTGCACAACAGTCATAATCATCTCTTAACCAAAGCTCATCTACTGGGATTGAATTCAGGAAGGCAGTGGTAGAGGGTATATACTCTACCACTGGGGTATCCTCCCTTTTATATATATAATAAAAATAGAAAAAATATTTTTTTAAACTTACTTTTCTTAAAAAAATAATAAAGTTAAAAATATATAGTAAAAAAACAAAAAATAAACAAAAAAATCACTAAAAAGTAAAAAATAATTTTTTGCTATATAATTATATTAAAAGTTTTTCATGTACAGTTATAAGAAAAGCAAGGTGTGCACATTTATATACAATTATATATAATCTACATTTGGTTATATTATATATTATATTAAAAGTATATATATTATATGTATATGTATTTTGTATATTTTTATATTTTATTCGAGGTGGGCCGACCTGGGGACGATACCGCACCAATTAGGGAAGTGAAGAAAATGGGAAAGGAGGATAAAACCGGAAAACCTCCATGCGTGGCATATGATAGGCCAGGAACTTCATGGACCACCTTTGCTATTCGCTATCTCAGTTCGGGGCATTGGCGCGCAAAACCAACACAGTCAAAATCGTCCCCTACCCAAAGTCCATTACCAGGATCGAACTCGGGAGGCAGTGGTATATGTATTTTGTATATATACTGTATATATTAAATTATATAAATAGTATTACTAATGGAGTTACCTGGCATTGCTTGGGTTTATTTATTATCAGCTGATTTGAACTGATTAATTTAGGTTTTATTTTATAGCTAGCATAACCCAGCTGATGTTTTCCTGCATTTGTATATTTATTTATATAAAAATGGATGGTCTGTATGTAATCTAGAATCTATAATGCATTGTGTAAAAATATAAAAAATGAAAGATTACTCAAACTGATGAAATTCCATTATTTTTATTGTTATAAATAGATGATGAATTATAGAAATTTTTTATGAATAATTTATATAAATGAACAATATTTTTGACTATTCCATTTGCTATATAATTGAACTAACTTAAAATAATTAAACCTAATACTAACATCTACCATAACTCTCTTTCCACTTGGCATAACTTTCTGAGCCAAATTACATGAATTTATAAAGGCAAATCAACTTTGCCCATAGTAGTTTCACTCCGATGTCATCAGATTCTCCGCTGGCTGCTCCAGTGTGGGGCAGAGGTGAAACTCCCCCCTGTGATGGTTGAGGTCTATCCTCAGCATCACATTGCCCTGATCTTTGGTAAGACAGGGCAGGCTGTGTCTGGATGTATGGAGGAGGAGGGGAGTTGGTCCTGGCAGGGACGCCTAAGGGGCAGGAGCTTGAAGGAGGCCAAGGAGCAAGATGGGCGTCCAAGTTGAGGAAAAACGAGAATCAAGTAAAATGGGGAGTTTTGAGATTCGATTTGGATTTGAATCAAGAATGGAATGAAATGGGTGCTTGGAAGTTTTGCGGTTTGTTTTGAATTTGAAATGGAACTGGTGCAGAACTGTTGAGGATCAGAACTGGCACAGAACCATTGAGTGAGGATTCCGCGATCCTGCTGTAAGGTTTACACCAAGCATCAGTCAGATTAGCACCATAAGCTTGTATTATATTTTATATTAGCTTGTAGCATGTGTATATAGGGAAGGAACTGGGAGCTGGAGGCTTCTCAGTTCTGTTTTCTATCGACCTGGCCAATATTAAATAAAAAAGAACTTAAAATTCATATATTTATACTTTGAGTTTATTTTAAAAATATTGCCTAACTGCAGCCATGTTTGGCTTGAATCAACAAGAATTGGACTTGGAGAGTGAGCTTGGGAGAGCTATTGCCTCCCTTTATACCTTGTCTTGGAGTCAAGGCATGTTGCTGGGGTTAAGTATACTTGCAACTGTCTTCCAGGGGTGCTTGTCCAGTCTTGTAGCGCGCACAAGGAGAGTAGTATCAGGAGCCCTGTCAGCCCTATGGTCTGTAACATGGATTCTGTTGCCCAACTCATTTGTGGCTCATTGGAAGGAGCTGGTGCATTACACCCCCACCATTATCCATCTGGCAGGAAAACATGCTAGGACTGGTTCACCCAGTCATTCCAAACCTATGGGCCAATTTGTTCCTCCCAAGGACCTGGATGCCCACCTTGCTCATACCCAAGCAGTACCACGCTGCCCCCTAGTGCTCCCCCAGAGCAACATGTGCTATGGCCTAAGGGTTGAATATGGGAAACTATTCCCATACCATAACCAAGCCATTATTGAAATGGCACAGGTGGTGATGACACCCGCCAGCTTTATTGATTTCTGCCCCTACAAGGGATATTTCAACCTCAGCTTCACCTGCAAAGCTGATGCTGCCACTGCAGCAACTGTGCCCCTGGTATTCCAGGGCACCCCTCTCCCCACAACTTGGACTCAGCTCCCAGCGGACACCACTTTGGTGGTCCAGTTTGCTGGCCTGCCCACCCACCTCCCCCTGAAGTGCTCCACTGGGAGCTGATAGATGGTTTGGCAGCCTATGGCTCCAACCCCATCTTACAATTTGTGGTCCCAAATGGGGCCACACAACTTGCTGGGCCTCAGGCATATGCCACAATAAGCCCTGAATTTAGTAAAATTGTGGTGGCAATTCTGCCATGCACCATTATTCCCTCAGCGCCCAACCATCCATTTTGGGCACATGTCTAGGGTGGGTGGATGATCTGTCCATCATGTTTCAAGTTAGACCACTTGAAATGTAAGTGCCCCTACTCAAACACTTCAGATGGATTGGATGACTCATCCACTGATATCCAATCTGCTGCCCACCCTGTACAATTTCAGGCATGGGGCACAATCCCACCTCCTCCACCCCCAAAGCCTGTTGCTGCAGCTACACCTGCAGTTACCAATTAGCCTCCTCCTCACCCCAATGCCATAAATAATTCCTCCAATCAAGCATCAGATTGAATCCCAGTTTGATCTCATACTTCCACAAATGAATCGAAAAAACCTCAACTGTACGCTGATTCCCCAATCCAATTCAACCAAAACCCATGAGAAATTATTGGCTGAAATTGACAAATCAGGTAAGTTTATTGAAGAACTATCTCTGCAGATCAAGCGGTTTGTTAATGCAGAGTGGGACGCCAAATATCCCCCTCAACTTTATACCCCACAGCCAAACGCTGAATCATTTTGTAGTGATCATCAGCTTGCAGTTGAAGCAGCTGCAACATCAGATTGTCATCCCCTGCATAAAACTGTCGCTAAATCAGTAGCAATACTCAAAGGAGGAATTCCACCTCCTGTTATCCCTGCAACCTTAACCCCAAAAATAAAATCAAGGTGAACCAGTATTACAAAAATGCAAACAATGCTATCCAGAACGTGGCAACTATAGCACGGAATCCAAAAGCAAAAATAACCTGAACCAACATTGCCACGTTTGTTCAACTCCCAGATGCCCAAATTATAGCTGAAAAAGCTTTAACCAAATATCTCAGTGGCATTTACCTAGCTGGCAATTTCCATGAAATTCCAATTATCAGAGATATCAAACCACATACCGCAGATGCCCCAACGCCATTACTGATGGCCGTGACATGCACTCTACTATGGGAGGAAGAAGCTGCTGCCAAAGAGGCTGCCAAAGATGAGCCTCCAACCCCCCCTCCCCTTCCACCATGGAGGAAAAAGTGGCTTCCGCTGCCCACCTGATTGGTCAGTTTTCAAAGCATTTCACTCAATCCGCTCATTAGGGCGTTTTGTTAGAACCAAATAGTTGCATTTTTTTTAGTATAAAATTAGTTTTGGTAATGTCTGTCCCCTGGTCAGCTTGCCTCAAATAAATAAACTAACATCTACCATAACGCAAGTGGATACACAATATTTTTGGGTTTTCTGATTTGGTGTATAGATGTACAGAGTTTCTGGATTTTCCACTCTGGAGCAAGCAACATATAGTTGATCATGCAAAAAGCATGGATTTTCTAAATTTAATCTAGCAATGCGCAGCGACTGCCCTTGAGCTTTGTTGATTATCATTTCAAAATCAAGATTCACAAGAAAGTGTAGCCATTTGAATGTGAAGGGAAAATCAGTGAGAATCATTGAAATGTGCAGAATCAGTACAATTTCTCCTTTACATTTGCCATTAATTATTGTTTCTTTAATCACATTTGGCATCAGTTTTTTTTTACAGAAAGTCTGGTTCCATTGCACAACTTTGATGAGTCCAGATTCTAAAGAAGCAGTATTGATGAGCCAACTTTCGAAGTTAATATGTGTGGTGGCATTTCAGGAGGCTCCAAAGAATTGAGAAATTCAACTGGATAATTAACACATATATATACCAACATCATTTATATATATATAGACAAAATTCTAAGTGTTATATTCTTTTACTACATTGGCTCATCATTTTTTTAGTTTTACTTACAATTGAAATATTAGCTTTAACTATATAAATAGTTTAAATGATATAAAGTAATTACATAAAAGTTATTGTACCAGAAATCATACAACTGACTTTTATAAAATTTAAGTTTAGAGCCAAAAAGCTGAGATGATTATGCTAGAGGAGGTATTTTTAAAATCAATTGGGTTTTTGATTTAAAGTTTGATTTAGATTAACTTCTAAAGAGTCAAATGACCACTAACCATTTAAAGCTAATTAAGGTATCAAATCAAACAAATAATAAACTATTCAGCTGTAACACTATAGCAAATACCATCAAGAATATATAGGGGTTTCACTTGTTACATAAATTTTTTTATTTTACTATGAATGATAATTTTTAAAATTCATAAACCTTATCAGGCATGCACACAACAACTCATCAGTTTCATCACAATTGGTCAAGCAGTGTCAGAGTCTATAAATCTTAAATATATATACCAACATCCATTTTTATATATAAATATTGTCAGGAAGATAGCAAGGTAATTTTAGACCAACCTGCCAATTAAAGTACCGAAGCACCCAAATGATAAGCCCAAATGCCAGTGGCACTGCTACTTGCACAACTGCTTTAAAACAGGAAGGAATTTTGTCACTGAATGCCCATAAGTATAGTTTTGTATAGAAACCCAGCAAAGAACCAGGTGAATATGGTCATGGGCCCTGTGGGTTGTTAAAATATAGGTGTAAAGAGTGGTTTATATTGAACATAATAAAAAACTGGAATTGTTAGAGGGGTTTTTATTAAATAGTTAATTAAAGAAAATTGACCAAAAATTTCTTCAGTGCAGTGCAACTGATTAAATAGTGTAAGCTTTGGTAGCTTGTCAAAGCAGGGATTGGGGCCCTCAAATTTTGACCTAACCCAGCAAATTCTTGAGTGAGGGGAAATATTGACTTCAATCTGAACTGACATCAAAAGAATTGGCGGCAGGCCAAGTTGCTATTAGTTTATATGCAAATGACTGACCCAAGGCTTTACTGCATTTATGGCAGTTAGCATGATGGCATTTGGCCTGATGGGCACTAGGGATCCCCCAGAGCTATCCCACATAGGGGCAGTCCCAACAGGTCAGAAACGGGTTCAGGATGACTAACCTGCCCAGGGCCAGTCACTGGGGTGTTTGTTCAGCCAAGCAGGATTTCTCAAGCTATGATTCCAATTTTTGTAATGAGGGTTTTAAATTATCAGCAACAATCTGGTGATACATGCCCATTGGGAACGAATCCTAACAATTTCAAGAGAAATTTAGGGTCAGCAACCATACTGTTTGATGGCTCAATGTCATTGGTGATTTCAACTGAGAATTTATTATTTGTCCCCTTCCAGCTATGAGTTGTTCACCCATTGGGCTTTAATCCCATATATTTTGGACATTTTAACTCCAATTTTGAGGATTCAGTGTTATCAGCTTTATAGAGTCCATCCAGCTCATGGAGATGATGGTTTCTGATGACTTCAGCACAGATTTCCTCTAGCAGTGAACTGACTTGGCGGAAGCAAGTGTGGGAACTGGAGGAGGAATCTTCAGAGGGAGCTCTGTTACCCAGCACTCATCTACCACATGGGTGAGGTTGCCCTGTGTGATGAGGGGTGCAGCTTCCCTCTTTGGACCCTTTTGTTAGGATATGGGAAAATTGCCTGGTCCATGCAGAGGGGACATTCCCTGGACTTACATTACCCTTTCCTTTTGCCAGAGGAGGGGCGCCACCACTGGGAAACTATATGAGGGCTACATTTTTGTAATCCTTAGGCAACTTGATCGCCATTAAAGCTGCAACCTTTGTGGGGGGGATGGGGAGCATTGGGATGTGACATGTAAAAAGCCTCAATTAGTTTCATGCAGTTCACACAATCATGGGCTTTTACTCAGCTGTTTTGTAGACTGGATAACCCTTTTGCGCAACAAGATACTGAATTGACCTCTGAGATCTGTGGGATGTTAAAATGCTCTCCACTTCAGCCTCCTCCACATCCTCAATCACTATTGACTCAGGTTCCAAGGGGATAGTCCCCTTGAATGGGGACAGCTGAGATGCATGAAAAACTGGATTTTTTTTCCAGTGAGATGGTAACTTTAACTGGAAAGCACTGTTAAATCCTAAGGATTGCTCACTTGATAGATAAGATCCTGCACTCTTAATCAGAAAGAAGTTTGCTAAATAATCCTCAATTTTTCAGTAGCTTATGGTATTTTGATCATTTCCAAACTCACTAGAAAAATTTAAATAGCCTTGACTCTTCTGGTAGATTTTGGGCTAATTTTCCCTTCATATTTGGGAACTTCTCCTGAGGCAGGCAAAGGTGCAAGATGTGAATTATGAGAATCCAGATTGCTGACACTCTCCAAAAGAGGCTTAAGATAAAAACCAAGAAGAAGATTAAATAAAATAAATATTTTATTAAGACTAAATCATTTGATAAATATTAGGCCAAGCGCTAGTATTTATACTTTTAGGTCAACTCCTGGCCACATTTGAGCATGCAATATCAACGTATTATTTTCCACCTCAGTTCAGCCCTTGAACTGATATGAATGAGACCTATTGCTAGGTTTATTGGTGGCAAAATAATCTCATATTTGGGAGGATTTCAGGGACAAAAATCACAACAAGCGTTCAAAATTGTCCTAGGATCATCTCAAAATGAGTTTCATAATACTGCTGACAAAATATGAATTCTAAAAAATTTCAGCATCAATTTAAATAAATGATGCACCCTTAATTGGGATGTTGACAGGTCTCTCTCAATAGCACTAGGTACTTCAATTTGGGCGGTCCATGTGCAAGTGCTATCATGCCAATTAGTGGATTGACATACAAAATTTGCCATAGGTGGAGAATTATTTTAGGACCAGCTCAAAATATGTTTTTGTCATACAGCTGTTGGAAAAGACTCCCTAGTTGTGATGTCAACTGGCCCTCTTGATAGCACTATGTACTCCCATTTGGGTGGTCCATGTGCAAGTGCTATCATGCTAATTACAAGGATTGACATATTAATTTTGCCTTAGGATGGAGAATTGATTACTTTTTTCATCTATTTGTCCATTGGATTTGTAGACATTTTATTCAGGTCAAACCCAAACAATTTCTCATGTCAAATATAAGATATTGGTCTTATTAGTTGGTACTAGTTGCCAAGTTTTGGTGCAGCAATAATTGGCACAAATGTGTGAGTGTATTTGGCCCAAGCATTCAATAGAATAATATGTATTGAATTGACATTGATTTAATCAGCCCAAGCTTTTTAATTGCAATAGGCTTAAGTTAAGAATTAGAGTATTAGATTGAGCATTGGAAAGGATAATTGGCCTAAATTGTTGGTTGTTGGAAGGTTTATTTTTGGGTCAACCATCATAATCTAACAAGAACCATTACCTAAATCCTCCTCCACCAAGTGGGGACCTGAACGCTTGCTTGCAAACTTCGAGGAGGGTACCTGCATACACAAATGGCACATATTAAGAATGACATATGGACCCACCACAATGTCATGAGCAGGAAGCTGCTTCCAATCTGCAAAACGCTTGTAGTCGCTGATAGTCTTAGTGAGATGCTCCCAAACCAAGGACTGGGTAGACCAAATATGCTCTGCATAATCTGTGGCAGCTGGAACCTCTGACCGCAGGTAAGGACCAGCCAAAAATGAGAATTTATACCCAAAAGTCACTTCATTATGGGAAACCCCCGTAGAGGCATGAGTTCCAAAATTATAAGCAAATTGAGCAAGAGGAAGGTCGTTTGCTCAAGTATCCTGCACAGCTGAAGCATAGCAGCGCAAGTACTGTTAAAAGATCTTATTCACCTGATCAGTTTGTCCATTGTACTGGGGATGATATGCTGTGGATTGACAGGGTGTAATTGTTAAAATTGATAAAAGCTCATTCCAGAACTGAGCTGTAAACTGGGGCCCACAGTTGCTGATAATCTCCTGAAGGAGAACAAATATAGAAAAAACATGGCGCACAAAGGGACGGGCAGTTTTTTCTGAAGAAATGGTGGAAGAGCAAGGGATAAATAGGGCAAAATTTTGTAAAATAATCAACTACCACCATCACCGCAGTAAACCTGTTAGAACAGGGAAGTTTGACAATAAAATCCACGGACACTAGTGTCCATGGACCCACAGCATGTTGTAACGGGTGAAGGAGACCATTCCTTCATGATTGATCTGACTTGGCCCACGCGCAGGTAACACAATCAGCAATCCAGGCTGGTACATCTTTTGACAAGCCCACCCAATTATAGATACGCTTAATCAAGTTGATACATTTTATATTACCTGGATGGCCAACTGTGGGGGAGGTTGTAATGAGCCTGAAACAATTAAGCTCTAACAAGAGGAGGAACCCACACCCACGACCAAAAATGAATAAGACCCTCTACCAAGGTATATATGGAATGCGTATGAGCTGGTAGGGTCATTCATTCCAAAAGCTACTCCTTTGGGACAGGTCATTTGGGCTGTTAAAAACCCATGAAATAAGGGGCTCATTGGGAGCCAAGTCCACTGATGAGACCACGGGAGGGATGATTGATAAGATTTGGGTGTGAGGGATAATAGTAACCAGATCCACCTCATATGGATCTACAGGGCAATATGCAGGGTTATGACTTAAAAAGTTATGAAGAACATTCAACGCTCCTTTCACAAATTATATTTGAAGTTAAAGCTACGCAAATCCTGGTAGGTTTGAGCTTGCCTGTGTGCCAACTTCTGTGGTTTTTGGAAGTAGAGGAAGGCTTAATGATTCATTCACACTGTTAACTCATGTTGAGCACCCTGCAAAAGATACCACCAGTGGGTCAGGGCCCATGCCACAGCTGCCAGCTCCTTATCATAGATGGCCCAAAGCTGCTCTGTAGGAGAGAACTTGCAGGAAAAGTAGGCGACTGGATGCTCTAACCCCTCATGCTCTTGAACAATACAGCCCCACCACACCAGATGACGCATTGCAGACTATGAAATATTGCTTGGAGGTTTCCGCATGTTTTTAGGATAGGGGGAGACAAAGACACCTCTTTAATTAATTCAAATGCCTGCTGGCACTCAGGCGTCCAACAAAAAGGACATTTTTACCCATAAGTGGATGAAGTGGGGCTGCTAACTGGGATAAGGCAGGGGAGAGTAATTTAAGAAAACTATAGTGCCCAAGAAGCTTCTTAATTGCTTTTGGGTCATTGGAGTAGGCCACTTGCAGATGGCGTCCAACTTGTTGAGGGGAATGACGTACCCATCTTTTAAGATGAGATTGCCTAAAATTGTGTCTTCCTCCCAATAAAACTCACTTTTGAAGGCTTAGAAAATAGGCTTGCCTTATGTAAGGTTGCCACAACTGATTCCAGACCTTTTGCATGTTGTTCAGGAGTCAGGGAGTGTACAAAGATATTTTCATTATAAGCTACCACACAAATGAACAGGAGATCACCCAACGCACTATTAATCATTCTTTGAAATGTGGCTGGTGAATTCTATAGCCCAAAGGGCATTACTCGAAATTGGAAAATACCCCTCTTCATTAAGATAGTGGTAAGCTATTCCTGACCTTCCATCACCCAAATTTTAGTTAAAGGCATTAACAAAGTCAAGTTTTCAAGAACACATGTGACTTAGAAATCGCTTGATCAATAGTTTACACCAATGGCAAATAATAGGAAACATGAACTGTGATTTTATTTAGGTGACCATAATTCACGTAGGGATGAAGGGAACCATTGGCCTTCTTGGAAAAAACAATGGGAGAAGCAACTGGTGATGTCTCTTTGAACAACCATACTTTCTTAAGCATGTAATCTAACTATACATTAAGAGCAGCCTCCTCCTCTGCTATGTGCAGGTACAAAGGTTTTTAATATTTACCACTTGCACTGTTATTCTGAACCCTAGATTAAATTAAGCATGGGAAGATGGTCTTCCTTTTCAGAATTGAAGGTACTTTAACATCCCTTTAATGTCTCAGGAAAATCTGATGGAAGGCCCTCAGGGGAAATAAGGGAAGTGATGGAACTGTTGCCTTGAGTTTTTTTGAAAGTATCCACTAAGGGAAACTCGCCTTCCATTTGGCCATTAGAAAATGACACATATTGGACTCCTGGTAAATTCTAACATGCTGTCGACGCCACCAACCAACACCTAAGATTACTGGAAACACCAAGTTTGACATTGTGAAGAACAGATCACAAAAGCTGAACTTATGAACAGAGGAAGTCACTGGGCATCGAACTAGGTATGAGGGTTGTGAGGCTGATGAAGCGACCATCACCATAGGACCCAAGTACAGGTCAAGTTCAAACTGGTGGGCCTAGCTCTACAATCATAAAATTACCAGATGCTCCAGTGTCCACCAAGACCTCAAAGGACATGTGGTGAGCTTTGATACTAATTTTCATAGGCAATTAAAAGTAGGCAAAATTCTCTTTATTGGCAGCTTTAGTTGAGTCTGTAGATAAGGAAGAGATGGTACTAGGATTGGTGAAACCACTAAGTTTGCAAAAGGAATAGCTACTTAAGTCAGAATGCCAGAATATGCTGACATGGGCACATGAGCCTCAGCTACTATTATATTGAATTGGATTATGATTCAGAGCAGGAATTTGACACCAAGGGCACTTGGCAGCTTCAATCACGAAGATCCCATTTTTGAGGGTGGGCTTAGACAATTTGAGAGGTGCTAGGCTATTTTGGCCACAGTAGAACTTCTTCACAACCTAATTCAGCTGAGAGAAAAGGACCACTGTTACGCCCATCTCAACAAGAAGGGTGGAAATGGTTAAGAATAATGGTTGGTCGATTATTCAGAAAGATGCAAGTTAATTTTAGACTAACCTGCCGAAAGAAGTGCCAAAGCACCCAAATGACAAGCCCAAATGCCAATGGCACTGCTACTTGCACAACTGCTATAAAACAGGAAGGAATTTTGTCACTGAATGCCCATAAGTATAGTTTTGTATAGAAACCCAGCGAAGAACCAGGTGAATATGGTCATGGGCCCTGTGGGTTGTTAAAATATAGGTGTAAAGAGTGGTTTAGATTGAACATAATAAAAACTGGAATTGTTAGAGGGGTTTTTATTAAATAGTTAATTAAAGAAAATTGACCAAAAATTTCTTCAGTGCAGTGCAACTGATTAAATAGTGTAAGCTTTGGTAGCTTGTCAAAGCAGGGATTGGGGCCCTCAAATTTTGACCTAACCCAGCAAATTCTTGAGGGAGGGGGAAATATTGACTTCAATCTGAAATGACATCAAAAGAATTGGCAGCTGACTGAGTTGCTATCAGTTTGTATGTGAATGCCTGACCAAAGGCTTTACTGCATTTATGGAAGTTAGTGCAATGGCGTTTGACTTGAAAGGCAATGGGGATCCCCCAGGGCTACCCCACATAGAGGTGGTCTTAATT